>CM077263.1:1063569-1103569 GCA_039654775.1 Spinibarbus caldwelli | reverse complement strand
AATTTCTGACTTAATGAGACACTTTCATGACTGTTTCTCACTTTAAAAAGCACATTTTGTGATAAAGTTTTACTTTAAAGAACATTTTAAAATAAAAAAGAAATTAAAAACATAAAAAGTAATTTCCAGTAATGAGTATTTTATGCAATATATACCGATTAATTTAATTTTAAAATATTCAATAAATAAAATAAAATATTAAATGCAAATTATTATTAATATAATATACATATTATATGAACGAATGAATGAATGAATGAATGATGCTTTTATATAGCGCTTTATTGTGTATTGCCGTACACCCAAAGCACTTTACAATCATATGGGGGGTCTCTCCTCAACCACCACCAGTGTGCAGCATCCACATTTATTTATATTTTGTATATAAACAAAATATAAATAAATATAAAATAAATAAAATATTAATATTTACTATAATAGTATCTCAATGATACTGACATGCACAATTAAACATGTTTTTGATTGAAAACGAGCACGCACATCTGCATGTGTGTAACGTTTGGGACTCTAAACATGTTCCCAGCATGCACTTGATCCTGAGATCGACCTGCGCTGAGACCTTGAGACCAATCAATCACACACACACACACACACACACACACACACACACACACATGCGCGCGCACACACACAGATCTCTGGTTCCCAGAGTTCAGCGGTCTGATCTGCAGGAAGATGTGAATGTGCTGAAGAACCTCCATGAATCCATCATCAGAGCAGAACATTCATCAAACTCATGCAGAAACAGCCTCAGGTCACGTACCGTTCCATGTGAAGGTCTTTCTTATTGCCCACCAGCATTATGGGTACTCTAGGAAAAGAGGACATTGTAACATTAATGATGAACATTTATAACACATACAGACATGAACTCACAGTTTAATACACATAAGTGTCATTTATTCATCATCACAGTCCAAACAGACCCCATTTATATTCTTAATGTGTGTTCCTGGTCTTATTATGCATTTTTTTCTTATATCATGTTTTCTTTAGAAATGCATCACATTGTGGAAGTGAAATGGGTTAACTGTAATATGCGACTAGCCTGAATTATCAAACAATTACAGTCTCGGTAATAGAAAAAATGAGCTCTGCAAATTCTAAACTAAAAAATAAATAAAAATAAATAAAATATAAGTATTATTGTGGTTTGGGAAAAAAATAACTTTGCAAATGCTAAATTTATTAAATAAATATCTTTGAAAAAAACTAACCTTTGCAAATGTGAAATTAAAAAAAAAAAAAAAAAAAAAAAAAAAAGATTTTTGTTTGAATAAACTAAACTTTGCAAATGCTAAATTAAAAAAATAAATTTTGTCTTTAGAAATTAACTTTGCAAATGCTAAATTAAACAAATATATAAAAGATATAAAAAGATATAATAAAAATAAACAAACATTTTGTTAAAAAAAACCTTGAGCTTTGCAAATGTGAAAAAAATGAATAAAATAAATATTTTTGTTCTAAAAAAAAAAAAAAAAAAAAATTATTTATTTATTTATTTATTATACACATACTGAACTTCGCAAATGCTAAATATTTTTGTTTGAAAAAACCTGATGCTAAATTAAAATAAATACTTACTGTACTTTTCCCACCATATCCAACAACTTTTCATGGATAACTTTTACTACTTCAAAACTGCAAAAGAGAGGGAGAGACGGATCAGAATTGGGAATTTTGAAACCTAGCAGATAATTTTATCCAAAGTTTTTAAAAAAAGAGAGAATAAAACAGAGGTGATTAATCAGAGGATAAAATCATTGTAGCTTATTATATCATTCATAAAGCAATAAATCACCTGCTCACGCAAAAACTAAACTGATTCATAAACCTCATCATCATCCTCTGAAAGCATTAGAGAGACATTCATAAAGTCGCAGGTGGAGCCGTGACATTGTTTAGGTCAAAGTTATTACAGTCCTTGGGTTCTGAGCTCTAGACACCTCCATTCAGAGCCACAGGGAGATAATGAAGAATACTGTTTATAGACATATTCATTCACATATTCAGATTCTGAAACCACAAAGATTGTCAGCACTGCTTCATAGTAGAGCTGCATGATTAAAGACTGAAACAAAGCAGAGCCTGACAATGTCATAACTGAATTAACATCAAACATCCAGACATCTGCAGACGAAGATGAAGATGAAGAAGAACAAACACTAACACAGACTGTCATTCTGATCCACAGGTCTGAGATCAGAGCTTTACGATCTTCACCAGGAATCAAACCACGACTAACAGCCCCCTAATGTCCAGAATATCAACTCTAATCTTATTTAATAACTCTGTGAGGGAGCTGAGATCTTCTAGGAATAAGACGTCATGTCTCAAACTAATGAGAATTCAATCAGATGCAATGTTTTATTCATAAACCATATTCTGACAGTCATCAGCGGCAGATTTTCACAGTTATTTTCATCTTCACATTAGGAATCAGCTTCAAAGAAAAAACCTGAGAAATTAGCAAGCATCAGCATCTCTTACCTTTTATTTGACGTGACTGAATACACCAAAATGTAGCCGTTGATATCTATGGAGTAAGTCTGTGGGAAAATTGAGTATTCGTCCTGAAAGAGAGAAATTAAAATCACACTTCATAGAGAAGTCGTCAAAATTTCAGTCTAAGAATTCATGACATGATGCTTTTATAAGAACGTTTTGCCATATGTGCAGTGTTATTTTAGTATTATTTATAAACTATCATTTTATTTCATTAACTATTATTTATGTATCTATTCATTTATTTTTATTAACTTATTTTATTTTATTAACTATTTTATAAACTATTATTATTTTTTATTTTTATTATTTTAAATAAGATTTTACATTTTCAGTTTTCACTTTAATTTTAATTTTAGTAATTTTGTTACATGCTTTTGTCATTTTAGTTATAAATAATTTAGTATAATTTTTTTTTTTTTTTTCAGTTTTAGTATTTTTATTACATCAACTTAAACTTATTGTATTTTGGTTAATTTTTTTGTTTTTAAGTTTAAGTTCGCCATCTAATATTTATATTGTATTTCGGCTTTATTTCAAAGAACTAAAACAATTTTTAATGATTTCATTCTTTAAGTTTACTTAAAAACAACAACACTGCATCTGTGACTAGCTGTTGCAAAGATTCATGATCTTTTGCGGATTCATTTCTGCATTAAAATGTGTTTGAAAATCATGCAGTTTTACTGGTGGAAAGTATTTTGTGTAAATACAGACGTGGTTCTCACCTGTCCTGCTGTGTCGACCAGCTGCAGGTGATACTCCTGACCGTTTACTGTGATCATTTTCGTAAATGCTGAAAAAAGAAATAAAAGACATCAGATTAAAAATCAGAAAAATTGTGTAATATTATTACAAATTAAAATAGCTGTTTTGTATGTGAATATCTGTTAGACTGTAATTTATTTCTGTGATCAAACTGAATTTTCAGCATAATTATTCCAAACTTCAGTGTCACATGATCCTTCAGAAATCATTCTAATATACTGATTTACTGCTCAAGAAACATTTCTGATTATTATCAATGTTGAAAACAGTTGTGCTGCACAATATTTCTGTGCAAACCCTGATATGTTTTATTTTTCAGGATTCAGCATTCATATTTAGTCAAAAAGAAAGGGATTGACCAAATAATGAAATAATGTCTCTGGATGTTATTACACTGTTTGGAACGGATTAAATCATGAAAACATCTCATAGTGAATCTCTGTGAAGGCTGTAATAGAAAACTTATTTTCACTGACAAATACTGCTGTCACACAAACACTAAAGTTTCCTTCAGTGAATCCAAATCTAGTTATTACAAGACTTAAAAAATGTTTTTTTGCAATTAAAACAATCAGGAGAGTTGATGTTTTTCAGACTTCTATCAACAAACACAGAACAGTGAATTATGAATCAGTGTGTTATGACCCGCCCCTTTAAGAATATCCCATCATAAGCTAATGATAAAACAACGACTGCTCTATTTAAACAGCTGCTCAAAGTCGCAGTGACCTCGAGAGCAGAATCAGTTCATCTGAATGAAGCTTCACTGCGTCTGCCATCAGCAGCAAAAACAGCTGATGCTGCATGCACTCGCATCCATTCACACACAACACAAACACAGTTACATCACGCATCAGGAGAATCAAGAGAACCAGGGTTTACCTTCACAATAACACACACATGCAGGAGCAAAACACACACTCAGTGCATTCAGATTATTAACAAACACACAGTGTCCAAACCATAAAAGGTAAATCAGTCTGTCCAAGTAAACCACATAAAAACAACACTCATTTTTCATCATCTGGTTTTGTGATTAATTGTATTAAAGTGCCCAACTTCTACATATATAATATAATATAATATAATATAACAATATAATATAACAATATAATATAATATAATATAACATAATATAATATAACAATATAATATAATATAATAGTACATACTGTTGTTTTTCAGTGTTTGCCTTATTTGTTTATGTGTTTTGTATTTGAGTGTTTACTGTTGTCCTTTTGCATTATTGACACACTATTTTACTATTTGATACTGTAAAGCTACTTTGACACGATCTGTATTGTTAAAAGCACTATATAAATAAAGGTGACTTGACTTATTAAAAAAAACAAAACAAAAAAAAAAAAACAGTGCAGTGGGTTTAAATGAACAGAAATTAAAAATTAAATAAAGACAAAATATCCCTGATAATAAGAGCAAAATAAATAAATAAATAAAATCACAGTGGTTACATTCTAAAAGCATAAATTACTACTACTACTACTACTACTACTACTAATAATAATAATAATAATAGATTAATAATTCAAAAATACTACCACTACAACTAATAAAACCAAAAGTTAATTTACTACTAATAATGATTTTAAGCTTTATTTTTAAGTTTAACAATTCTGATTCTACTTAATTCTGTTTTTCTTAACAATTGCATTAATGATTCTTGTAGTACTTGTAAGGAAGAATCATATAATCGACCTTAACTATATTAAATCACAACATTTACTACAACAAAACTCTGCTGTGGACATTCAACCTAAACTACATGTCAAGTTATAAATGAATAACTAGTAAGTAATTATTTAAATCTGAGGTATTACACATATTGAATCAGATATAACCAAATGATGCACAGTTCAGTGAGTCAAATGTGGAGTAACTGAATGATTCAGCGAGTGAGTCAATTTAGAACAATCACAGAACTGATTCATAAAAAAGTCATTTCTCTACAAACCGGAGTAGACTAGTCATAAGCACATTTGATCACTTCACAGAGCAAATTAGTATTCAATTCTCAACCCTTCATTATTATGATTATGATTCATTTTACAGGAGGATGTGATCTGATTCACTTACTGTTTTCAATCGTGGGGTCATAGGAATCGACAAACTGGCCTTCCACAAACTGTATTGTCAAGGAGGATTTCCCTGAAACACAGAAACACACGAACATCCCAGTCAGAAAATGACCATCATTACCTTCAGATCACGAGAGAACGAACATCAACTTACATCATGCACATCCAGAGTGCAGAATATATACACATGCATCAATGCAACAATCCAATCATAATGCCAAATGAAACAAATCTCACAAACAAATGGCTTAATTTGCCACAATGCCAAAAATAAGCTTCATTTTTAATGCAAATATTATTTTGTCCTTTTGCCCTTATACTGAATCTCAGCGTGTGAATGCATGCTGATGAAAAATGTCTCCATTCAGAAGAGCGTTTGTGATGAAGCTGCCATTGTGGTAGTAACGCAGGACACACACACACACAGAAACGAGTGTGTGGGCAGATTCGCTCTGCAGCCTGTTGCTATAACAACGGCCAGTTCGTCTCTGCGTCCAGTGTTTGTAAATGCGAGCTCTCATTCCCAGGGAAAAGCCCACAGGAGCATCGAGACACTCCGAACGGAAGAGCGGCTCTTTGAAGGACAGACACACGTTTGATCAAACCGGCCAATGTATTTAAACTGAACATCCAAACACGATTCTTCAATGAAAACAAACAAAAAAAAATCACCATCACCAATAAACTGAATTGTTAAAAGTGGGAATTAATAAAGTCCTTTTCATACGAATCCGGCTACTGACTGACTTTTTAAATGGCTTTTATAAGGTCAAATCCTCCAAAAATTTAAAACTTGTCAGTTACATTTAAATCAGGATTAAAATGTAACAACTGTTGCAACAATCTGTCTCAACAGCTCTAATGATACATTCAAAAACTGATATCCAAAAGTAACAAACTGACAAAAAAGCTGATTGGCTTTTTAAAATGAAAGCCAGGGCAACAGTTATGATTATGATTAGTAATCATTTATTGCAATTATGATTTTGATTAGTAATGTGCATTGCTAAGAACTTCATTTGGACAACTTTAAAGGAGATTTTCTCAGTATTTTGACTTTTTTTTCCACTCTCAGATTCCAGATTTTCAAATAGTTGTAATATATATAAATTTACTTGTGAATTTTTATTAAATTACTTATGGAAGTGGTTTAAAATAATTACAAATTAATAATAAAACAAAACAACTGTATGTCGAGAATAAAACTAGATATAGCTTCAAAACATAGAAATATAAATAAAGGGGACGAAAGAAACATTACAATCAATAAACAGAAAGTGCTTTCAGTATGTGAAAGTTTCCAGACAAGCGCAGTGATAAATGTCTTTTTTTCTGAGCATCACTTATTATTGTTTAACAAACAATACAATAAATGCAAATATTTTACAAAATCAAACTTAGAAAATGGATTCAATTTTTTATATACAACCCTTTAAAAGATTAAATGTACTTGTGATAAAAAATTATTTTAAGTCCATCTTACAAAAAAGGACCTATACAGTTTTAAAAATTGTTCTAATTCTATGAAAAAGTCCACATTACAACTATAATGATAACAACACAGAGGAACAATATCATTGAAATTACTTTCAAAACTATTTATTTCTAGCTGATGAACGATAAATACACTGACAGCCAATCAGAATCCACCCCACTTTAACAAGCTTTTGTATTTAAAGCAGCAGACGACAAAAAAGCATTGTTATTGAGGACGCTAATATTGTTATCATTATGGTTCTTGGTGTAAACAGGCCTTCAAAGTTTATCTTAATAAAAGTCGTCGTCTTATGACATTATATTTTATGTTGTATGACACTAAAATTGTATTTACTGGAGGTTGACTGATAGTGGATTTTACCAGTAACGATAAATAGGTTGTACCACACTGACCGATAACTGATTAATCAACCAACATTTTTTTTAAATGGATTAAAAAAACAAAAACAAAAACAACAAAAAAAACCCATAATACTCCAAGTAAAATAATACTGAACTATATTGCAAAAACAAACTGTACTGAACCATGAAAATGTACTGTACTTTTTAAATTAAATAAATGATAATATTAAATATTAATATATTAATTATTCCTTGATCATTCATGTTAGTTCATAGTGCATAAACTACTGTTAAAGAAACAACTTTAAACTTTAAAAATGTATTAGTAAATGTTGAAACTAACAATGAACAATAAAATTACAGCATTTTGTAACTTCAGTCAATGTTAGGAATGGACTCTTATTGTAAAGTCTTACCATTTCATAAGAACACAAACAAGATGTTTTTATTTTAAAATCTCAAACTCAACGAGGCGTCAGAAATTTGGTGTCTAGAGGTCGCCCTTGTAAACTATCGGTATGGATTTTTGCCGATAACTGACTGGTCAGCAATCAGTCATAGGTAACGATAAATCGGCAAAAACAATCAACAGGTCGACCTCTAATGTTTACAACTGGACCATCTGTCATAATGTCTCTGGAAGATGGAGAGAAGAGGATGAAAATTTGAAAAAAGTAAGCAATTGCTGATGTCTACCGAAAAAGAAAACCATTTAAGAAATGAAGCAAGTTGAAGACAATGACAAAGATTAATTTGTTTCCATCAGAACAACACCACTGATAAATCCTTCACAATCAGACCAGGAATATGAATTAAGAGTCTATAAAAGGCAACATCTATTGCATTGCTACTGTAGGTCACGTTTGAGTTGTTCATTCCAAGTGTTTCTCGATCGTAAAGCCATTAGAGAGCAGCAGCAGCCCTGCCTTCCCTCCATTTTAATGGAAGCGCATCGGATTTCAAGCATCCTTCCTCATCAGCTCTATAAATAGAGCGTGAAACAGGAGCAAACGTATCAGGAACATATAGTTCCCATCGGCCGCTCGTGACCCCGCAAACAAAGCCTAGATGTGGGCAGTCAGTGACCGAAGGAGTGGACACGCAGAGATCCTCCAACGCAAAGCGCTGACGTCTGAAATGAGCAGGAATACTGTATATTTCCATCAGACAGGTTTAATGACTTCATACTCCATTGCTTTTTGAAATCAGAGAGTTTATGGATGGTTTGAGACTCCACAGAAGGCACTGAGTTCATCATTAGAAACGCAAAGGCCTTTAATAGTATAGACTAGTGAAGGTTACTACATTGACATATTTAGCTGCGAGCCAGAAATGTCACGAATGGTCCAAACATACATCATATTATCTGCGGATAAAGTTCACATGCATCTGTATTTTGAGGCCTGAAATGACCTTATAAGTGCTGACAGCTGCAGACATGGATTTTTCTGCATGCTTTCAATAAACAAGTTCAATACAGGTCAGAATCTACATAAGACATTTTTTAGACAAAAATCTAACATTTTGGCAAATCAGACTCAAAACAGTTTAGTGGTTTGTAGTATGAACATCTAAAATAAAATGAAATATGACAAATTGAAATATGATTTGTATAAACCCAATCACACACCCAATTATATACTTTTATAGTTTTTATTCATATTTTAATTAGTTTTTAATGTTTTTGTATTTTAATGAGAAAATTTGTAGTTGTGTTATTTTTAGTAGTTTTTGTTTTTTTATATGTGTCTACGTAGTTTTTTATTTCAGTTTTAGTTATTTTGGTACATCACACTAAATTAAAATGTTTGAGTTTTATTTTATTTCTGTTAACGTTTAAGTAACTATTTATTTATTTTTTTTAAATTTCAGTAACTTTAATAACCTGGATGCACCAAAATTTCAGCGACTTAAAATATCAGTCTGAAACAGCATTAAAAAAAAAGTTCTAAAAAACTAAATACATAAATTTTAGTTCAGAAGGGCTGAAGTCATCACCCGAAACAGTGGCGTTAACTAAGCGCATCTCTGACTAAAATTTACTCTAGAGTTGAAATATGTAAGATTTGTTTGGCTGAAATATTGACAGGTGAGTTCATCTGCTCAATTACCAAATTTTATTACAAAACTGTCTTTCTGCTTTCGACTATAACATGCAACTTTAATTTCATTTTTGGTAAAAAAGAAAAAAAAAATTGGTGCATTTATTTTTTTATTCATTCATTTATAGACATACACTAAACTGAACAAACTAACTTGATTTCATAGTGACTTAAGGTTGAAATTGAGAGCAGTGCATACAAAGAATACTTGCTAAATGTTTGGTCATGACTGCATGAACCGAACGGTTCCCATGTTCTCTCAAGCGTCACACACATCAGCAAATGTGTTCTGTGTAAACGCTTTACTGCAGAGAGAAGAAATCTGCTCTAAATGACACAAAACCCACCAGATCAGGATCCAGCCAGTGGGCTGATGGGAAAGATCTGACATTCTGAGTAACTCATTGTGCAGATCTAGAAGAAACCATCACATTTCATCCGGCAAACTGTTTTAGCCATAAAATACCATGAAAGCATGACACCAAAAATGAACAAAAGGCTCCTAAACTCATTCAAGACTCCTAAAGTTATCAAGCTGTTTTCACTGAAAACTTTCCCCTCCAATTCGGCTCTCAAACCTGATTATTCTCCATTTCACATATTCAATTCAGATTTGACACTCGAGAGCATAAACAACACCAAACTACTCGTTAGTTAATCTGAACGCCATACTAATGAGAGTTCACAGCTGTGGAGAAGAATTTTATATTTACAGACACAAGGTTGAGTAAATAATGATATATAGATTTTTGGATGAATTATTCCTCTAATATGCGCAATGGAAACATTAAAACTCAATACAGAACTAATTCTATACAAAACTCATGTTTGAGATCAGATCTGTGTCTTATCCAAGAATTTATTATAAATATGAGCTTGTTTTCAACTGAAATAGTTTTTTTAGATTGCTGATACAACTTAGAATAGATTTTCAATATAATGCTGATACATACAGTATATGTATATGTCATAGATGTTGATATATATGTTGAGATGTAGACAGATTTGTAAACGTTATTTATATAAAAATGTTAAAGAAAAATAAATAAAAGTATTATTTATTAATATTGAGAAATTGGAATTGGAAATTAAATAAGACACCAGGTTATTGGCTGATGCCGATAATCTCAAAATATCGGTCAAATATTGGCCGATATATTGTTTGATTACCGATATGTGTTATAATTCAGACTTGGATCTGATCTCTGATTGGACAAACCTGCGGCATCCAAACTCATTCACAACGTCACACTATGAATGATTCAGAAATGATGTATTAATTCAGTTTATAGAGGAGTTTTTAATCTGGTGTCCTTAGAAAAGTTTAGGGGAAAAACTGTTAAAATGTTAGTAATAATAATAATAATAATAATAATAATAATAATAATAATAACAAAAGACTAAAATAAACAATTATATTAAAATAAATAATAAAAAAATAAATTTGTATTATTACAATTAAAAATACAGTACGTAAACAATAAACATTTTTTAAATAAATAAATAATAAATATATTTATAAAATACATCCAACAGTACAGCACTTATAGTAAGTAGAAAAGCTTAACAAAACAGAATAAACAGAAACTATAATTTTTCTAAATACAATATTATACTGGTATGCACTATATAGTATACTATATATGCACTATATAGTATACAGCTAGCATACCAATCTATATCGGGTCTTTATACATGAAAATATACAGCTGCCTTTTAAATGTTATGTTGAGGGTCCCTCACATGAGAAGGATGCTCATATTTGGGGCCTATGGCATCTAAAAGATTGAAAACCTCTAATATAAATAACATGAAGCTCCTCTAAATGAAAACAGGCCTCTGTGATGTACTGACATATTTACACAAGATATGAAAATACAGAAAATGCATGAAACCTAATGCATGCATACAGGCAGAATAAGCACTCTGAGACTGGACTGAGGCCTGCGTGCATCTGCAGAACAGCATTCACATCCTAAAACAAGTTTGGGATTAAATGCATGAGGATGCAGGGTGTGTTTTATGATCTTGTGTGTCACAAAGCATGCATACTTCAGCTAATGCTTAAATGCATGCGCTAACGAGGATGCAGCACGCATGGGGTGACATTCACAATCTCATGCATGCAAAAAACGCATAAAACGCAAGACTGACGACTTACCGACGGATCTGTAGCCCAGAACGGCGATCTTTCGCGATTTCGGCTGCGGCATCTTTATTTATTCCCTACCACATCAATATCCACATGTAAGAGGGCTCTTCTGGTCTGGAACAAACAAAATCACATGGATTTGATCCTGTATCGCGTTTCAGCGTCGTGAAGATCGAAGGGGGGAAGTATTAAATCCGTTCCGCCGAATGAAGCGAATATTTTTGATAAATTACGAGGAAAGTCTCAGACTCTGCGTCACTGCCCACCGCAAGCCTGCGTTAATTATGCAAGAATGAGCGCGGCGGATTGGCTGAGCTCGGCCTGAGAGGCGGGACGCGTCGCTGTTAATAGCACTGCGATTGGCTGAGAGGGAAGCAACTGTTCTAGAAGTGCGAATGTGATTGGATGACTGCAGCTGTCAATCATGAGACGCCGAATTAAACACATTCACATTCGATTTAGTTTTTGATCTTGAAAAGAAGTGCAGAACTACTTTCAAAGGACATTACGTGCCACTGTTGTTCTGTCGCTTTAACGACACATTACTTTTCCATCATCATATATCTGAATATATGACATCATTTCTGACTGCAAAACAAACACAACAAACATAATTAACCAGACATGAAAATATCCAGATGCCGTGTCATTAGTAAACCCTTTGAAATAATCAAATTATTATTAGTAGTAGTAGTAGTACTAGTAGTAGTAGTAGTACATTTTTTGGAAAGTGTGTAAAATTGTGTTTTATGGTCGATCATAATTTGAATTAACATATTTCTGTAGTCATAAAACTATTTTAAACTGTTTGATCACATTCTAGGGTTACTATTATGCATAAAAACCTTATCCAGCACTGATAGGAATACTGAGATAAAACACACACACAAAAAATAATAAATAAATAAAAAATTCAACCATCAACGTATTACAAAATTGTTACTTTATTGTAACATATATCATAAAATTGTTACCAGTGTTGCAAGTTGCAACATCAATATTGCAACTTATTTGTAACATTCGAACTTTTAATTTAGTGCAATATTTTGTCATTGCAACATTTTAGTGCAACCTTCACTAACAACTGCACTTGGATTTATATTGTATACCTGAATTCACTATATTATCCCACCGGTCACTATTGTGACCATCAAGATGTGTACTGATTCTATGACCACACTCAACAAAACTGAATAATTGTGAATTCATATATTAATACTAGGCACCTTAAAGATAATGTGTACCAAAAATCTTTATGTTAACATACCTTACTAGACTTGTTTTGGAGCTTTGATGCAGTCATTATCGGTGCAAACAGGAATTAAACTGCTCTGGTCATATGAGAGTTTGCACTAACCATGTGAATCTGCACATATTTAATTGAGACCCTTTATTTTTTCCATATTTGCAGGAAATGCACTAAAACACAAGATCCTTAGAGCTTTATAAATGAAAACCTTCTTTACGGTGACTATTGTAACCGGTGGGATTAAATGGGTTAAGGATCAGTATTATGAATGGATGAATTGTGTTTTTTCAGAGTTACAGAGTTAAAAAGGTTCAGTAGTAATATGCCAGTTCTTATTCTCAGCTGTACATCATCATCATCATCATCATTATCACCATCAAGTTCATCTCCATGCTATTTTAAAGATCTGGATGAAATGAATCATGAATGGAGTTTGATGACTTTGTGTGAAATGTCAGTCTCTGCTGCCCTCTTCTGATCAGTCGAATCTTCAAACAGACTTCATTCTCTAACTGAGAGGAACCCTCTGAGGAATGTTACTGTAAGGAGGAAAAGATCAGACCAAGCCTCCACGCCAGATCCCGTCAGAAAATACCTGTTTTGTCTGGTAACAGAACAACTAGTCAGCAGGGCTGCCTGATACCCAAAACTGTATTAACAATCTTCTATCAGCCAAGAAGCTGGCTGAGTAAAGCCAGAGAAGAGCAGAAGCAGGAGACGATGTGATGATGATCAAAATAAGGCTTGATCCCCCCCTGATGGACCTCAAAATTAGATGTAGTGGGGCTGGATAGAAAGTAGCCTATGCATAATATGGAGATGTACTTGTAAATATTAAAATGTATTTCTAGAGCCCTGACTGGTTTTAAAATGTAAGTTTTCAGGCAGCCCCTGAAATGGGTTGTACTAGGCCCTACACGAGCGGTTGAAGAATACGCTACAGCGCTCATTCAGAGACGTGCATGTATTGCTTGGATGGAGCAAGAACAGCTAAAATGCATGTGTAGATTCAGTCGAGTGATAAAGTTTAGCCTCTTCAACTTAACGCTGTTGAACTGAATTTACAGAGCAAACCATTTGCTAAAATAACCAACGCTGAAATACAAGTACACGGTTCTGCCCACATGAAAACATAGTTATAGTAAATACTATAGTGCTTTTGAACCATACTTTAGTAAAGTACTTGAATTAATTTGTTGTGGTAATTCTATGGTTGCTGTGGTAATATAACAAGTATAGTAATATAAACAAATTACTTTACCCAATACTGTACTAAGTTTTCTACAACTATAGGGTATATTATACTACAGTTTACTGTAGTAAAAACTAAAGTATATTACAGTATTTATTACAGTTTATCAGTTCAGTAAGCTGTAGCATTCATTAACAAAGTGTTGTAAATACTATAATATATACACTATAATACACTTTACTATAGTATGGTTCAAAAACACTATAGTATTTACTATAAATTACTATAGTATTTTTTCATGTCAGTCAGATGTGCGGGAAAGTTGCATGTGTTACTATATTTTGAATAAATTGTATTGTCCCGTTTGTTGACAACCATATAAACATTACCCACACTATTGTATAATTCACCACGCCAGCGATAGTCAGCTTGCTGACATTTTTGTCATTATGGCCAAATAAATGCTGTTTTTGCTGTGTATAATATGTACAATATGCAGATGTTGTGGGGAGATTAAAACGAATAAAACTCAAGTTAATACAGCTCCACCATTTTTGAAGTTTATGTTCTTTAGATTGTCATTTCAACCAAACAAACAAATAAACAAACAAATAAATAAAGGGAGGATAGTTCACCAAAATAAAATAATAATTATAATAATAAATCTGTCATCATTTACTCACCCTCATATCATTTCAAACCTGAATGACTTTCTTTTGTGGAACATATTTTGGAACGTATTTTGAAGACTGTTGGTAACAAAGCTGTTTTGGTTACTCATGACTTTCATTTCATGAACAAAAAATACTGAGATGTTTCTCAAATTATCTTCTTTTATGTTCCATAGTTTATGTTAGGCCGTTGTAGTCTAATAAATTTTATGTTGAATCAAATAAAATATTTCTTTCTAAAGCTTGATACTTTCTCATTTAACACTATAATAGCTTTAAATAATCTTTTGTGGGTATTTTCACAGCCAAATTTAGTTTGCGATTGATTAATTAATTAATTGCTGTACCATGTAATTAATTAGATTAAAAATTTGAATCGACTGACAGCCCTGGTCTCTGTAAATCAGTCAAGAAAGATAAAACACATGCATTAAAAAAAAAAAAAAAAGTATTCATTACTTGTCAAGGTCATAATCAACTTTCACCAGGGCCATAAAAAGTTCCCTTTCCTGCTTCTTTAATAGAGGTCAGAAACTCCTCCTTAACATCCTCAAGGCCATCAATGAGATCCTCTCCAACAAAGGTCATCTGTTTCAGCGTGTCCAGCAGAGATCCCACTTTCTCCCAGAACTTCTGAAGCTGAACCAGAATCTGCTGGATTTGAGAAAGACACTTCTGAACTTCCTCCAGGTGAACGGGGCTGGGAATCGCACCTGGACAAACAACACACACTCTTAAAAATATAGGTTCCAAAAGGGGGTTTTCACAGCGATGCCATAGAAGAACCAGTTTTGGTTCCCCAAAGAACCTTTCAGTGAACGGTTCTTAATGAACCATTTTTTTTCCTAGTGTGAAGAACATTTTAATAATCTAAAGAACCTTTTCCACTGTAATGAACCTTTTGTGGAATGAAAAGTTTGCATGGATGGTAAAGGTTCTTTGTGGAACCATTGATGCCAATAAAGAACCTTTATTTTTAAGAGTGTACAGCTGATTCTGACGTGAGAGATCATTGTGAGCCCATTTAAACATTAATTGGTGAACATGTAAGCAGTAAGTATGTGTGTCGACACCACTTAGTGATTTATATATTTGATATCAATTTCTTTTGCCATGAGAGATAGAACCTCCTGTGTTATATTGTATATTACTGGGGGGTTTATTATGACCTCTAAACTTGGACTAGGCTAGACATGTTGCATATTATTTGTCTAAGAACAACAAATCATAATTTACTTTTTGTGTATTTTGTGCTACTCCAATGATGTTCTAGTTGAAGTTATTTGTAAAATAGTACCCTAATAATCTTAAGCCCACCAAAGATTGAAGAAGGCCACAATCACTCCTATTAAATGGACAAGTACAAGCATGATTTCTTCTTTTGTGATCCCTAAAAATAAGGTAATGCTGCTTTAGAAACACATCAGGCTGACTAATTAATTACTGAATTCGCAGAATCCAATAGACAAGTTGTGTAAACTCCAAACGATGAGGCATCAAATAATTGGTGTGTTGGCAATGGGGATCCACACCTGGAATTTGCTTAGGGCCCCCAAATCACTAAGTCCACCCCTGAGCCAAGTATAATAGGTTTACTTTTTATAGCGCTTTTCCAGAGCTCAAATCACTTCACAATCAACAATAAACATAAAATACATAAAAACAGGACAAATGCAATAAACAACTCAGAATGTCATTCTCCACAAACAATCATGTTATCTTAGTCAAATCTAAGGCTAAAAACATATCTCTTCCATCTTTATTTGACCCTCTAACTCTAGCACTCTCTATTCTAGTTCTATTTGATCTATTTGTCTTTTTTTATTTAAAAAAATTAACACTAGCTTTCTTTTTTTCTATCTACTTGTTTTCTTTAAAAAAAACTAAAACTAGCTTTCTTTTTTCTATTCTATCTTGTTTTCTTAAAAAAAATAAAATAAAACTAACACTAGCTTTTCCTTTTTCTATTCTATCTACTTGTTTTCTTAAAAAAACGCTCCGGAACAAGTGTTGCGTTGTCATTTGAAGACTGCTTATGGATAAACTCCTGTTTACTCTGTTACTGAAGCCCGATTTGGCAATGGCGCTCGAGCTGCCAGAAGGGGTGGAGCCGACTGCTACAGGAGTCAGCCCAGCGCGCCATTTCATCAGAATCAACGACTGAAGCGACAGCCATCAATTCGCGTGCAGCTATAGCACGGCCAGTTACGCAACGCTCGTTCCCTTATCTCAGGGAACCGAAGTTACATGAGTAACTGGAGCGTTCCCTATCGAAAGGTAACTCCCATTGCGTCGTCATTTGACGACTGCTTATGGGGAACGCATCCAGTAATGCTGTGCTATAAGCAGATGCAGAACTAAGCCTGCTCCGCGAGCTCAGCCTAGGCACACTCAGCAAGGGCCCCATAAGCCTGAACTACAAAGAGACCCAAGGACGACCTGAGGTCTGCTTGACATAACCCTTCCCGCCCGAAGGGGGGGAAAAAGTAAACATTAACATTAACAGATAACACCTGTGCCTGCAAGGCAGGAACGTCCAAACAGTAGAATCTAATAAAGGTAGACGGCGACGACCAGCCGGCAGCTGCACAAATCTCTCCAATAGAGATTCCACTGAACCAGGCCCAGGAGGAGGCCATTCCTCTGGTGGAATGGGCCCTCACACCTATAGGGCATTGCACGCCCGCTGAGGCCTAAGCCAGGGCGATAGCATCTACTATCCAGTGCGATAGTCTTTGCTTTGTGTCCGGCAGCCCTTTAGAGCGGCCTCCAAAGGACACAAAGAGCTGCTCTCTTTGACTAAAAGACTTAGAACGCTCAAAGTACACTCGTAGTGCCCGTACTGGGCACAACAAGTTAGGTCCCTGTTCACCATCCGCAACGGGGAGGGCTAGAAGGGAGATAATCTGGGCTCTAAACGGAGTTGAGAGCACCTTCAGTACATAGCCGCTGCGCGGCTGAAGAAAGACATTGGGTCCAAACTCAAGACAGGAAGCACTGACAGACAGGGTTTTGCAAGTCACCTACTTGATTGACGGACACTAGGGCCAAAAGCAGAGCAGTTTTGAGAATCATGACTCTTAAGCCAGCTGTTTGAAGCGGCTCAAAGGGAGGGCCCTTGGGGGCCCCCAGGACTATGGACAAGTCCCAAGTAGGCATAGTCTTAGGGTGAGGAGGATTCAACCGCCGAGCGCCTCTAAGGAACTTAATGACCAAGCCATTTCTGCCAATAGTCTGGCCAGCCTCGAGAGATTGATTCGCCTTGATGGCTGCCACATAGACCTTGAGCGTGGAAGGGGTGCGCCCCTTATCCAGCAGCTCTTGCAGAAGGGTTAGCACGTGGGACACGTCACATGAAACCGGATCCTGGTTATGTGCTGAACACCAGTCATTGAAGACTGACCACTTGAGGGCATAGAGGCGTTGTGTAGATTGAGCTCTAGCCTCTTAAATGGTATTAGTGACTCTCGCTGGGAGTTGACTAGACTCCAGTCGAGTGGCCAGACATGAAGGCTCCACAGTTCCCGGCTGGGGATGCCAAATCTTGCCCTTGCCTTGGTTCCTCCAGAGGGGGGCCACGAGGAGGAGAGAGCATTTTGTTTCCCTGATTCGCCTGATAACCTGGGGTAGCAGGGTGATCGGAGGGAAGGCATACAGACGGGTGTTGGGCCAATCGTGGGCCAGAGCATCCCGCTGCTTTGAAAAATAAGTTGTCTCTGGAGGCGACAAGATCGACCTCTGCCTTGCCGAAAACTTACCAAATCATCTGAACCGTCTGGGGATGTAGATTCCATTCCCCTGGAGCTACATTGTTCCTTGACAACATATCCGCTCCTTGGTTCAGTCTGCCTGGCACATGAACCGCTCGTAGTGAGAGGAGTTCTTTCTGTGCCCAAAGCAGGAGATGTCGAGTCATCCTGTGAAGGGGACATGACCTGAGGCCACCTTGGTGGTTGATGTAGGCCACCACCATTGTGTTGTCCGACCGGACTAGGATGTGATGCCCTTTTAAGGCTGGCAGGAAGGTCTTTAGGGCTAGACAAACAGCCATCATTTCGAGGCAGTTGATATGCAGACTTCGCTTGTGGGTCGACCAGGAGCCGTACACCGGGTTGCCCTCGTACAGAGCACCCCAGCCTGAGCTGGAGGCATCTGTCGTGATCACCTTCCTTCTGGAGGTCGTCCCCAAATGTACGCCTGATTGAAACAGGCGAGGAGTTGTCCAAGGGGCCACAGCTTTGAGGCAGTGATGGGTTACCTTGACATAAGCGCAGCCCAGGCACCAAGCGTGGGACAAAACGCAGGCTTTTAGTCAATGTTGAAGGGGCCACACGTGTAGCAGGCCCAGGGGAATAACTGAGGAGGCTGCAGCCATGAGTTCGAGGCAGTTGATATGCAAGCATTGCTCATGGGTCGACCAGGAGCCGTACGCCGGGTTGCCCTCGTACAGAGCGCCTCAGCCTAAGCTGAAGGCAGCCATGAGGCCGAGCATCCTCTGAAATGCTTTGAGGGGACGCAAAGCCCCCAGCCTGAAAGACGCTGCCGCTCGCTGGATAGTCAGGGAGCGCTCTGGTGTTATCCAAGCTCGCATTTCAACCCCAAACACTCTAGGTGGTTGAGCAACAATGACCTGTGAGCGATTAATTGCCGTTCTGAGTCGGCTAGCATTAGCCTGTCGTCGAGGTAGTTCAGTATGCGGATTCCCATCTGTCTCAGAGGGGAAAGAGCTGCGTCTACACACTTCGTATAAGTGTGTGGGCCAGAGACAGTCCAATGGAAGGACCGTGTACTGATAGGCCACTCCCTCGAAAGCAAATCTCAAAAACGGTCTGTGACGGGGCACTATTCGGATATGAAAGTAAGCGTCAGAAACCAGTCCATGAGCTGAATTTGTGCGAGGAGAGGAGACGGGAGAGCGGGGCTACCTCAAGGCGAGTCGTGAGCGGAGAAGAGTGAGACTCATGCTCTCTGTGAGAGCATTCCGTCTCAATGAGCATACAGTCTCTGCATGGGGCTGCCCAGACAGGTGACGCACTCACTGCCCTTCTTCTGCGATTCCCTGCACGAGCCACACTCGTGACATTTGCAAAAACGTAGCAGAGAAATTGCTCAGGGGAAGTCTTCTTGCTTCTTCTGCTGCCGGGGGTTTTTTTCTACGGCGGCGAGCTGCAGGCTGTACTTCTGCTTCAGCTTCTTAACTGCAGAGTCAGCAAAGAGATGGTCTCATCACTGAAGGAGAAGATTCTGATGAAATGGCGCGCTGGGCAGACTCCTGTAGCAGTCGACTCTGCCCCTTCTGGCAAGCTCTTTTTAATACCTCTCACTGGCTACATATTTGTAAAACAGGCAGACAAACGTCAAGGGTGACCAACAGAATTGATTTATTGAAGAAGAAAAGAAAAAAAAAAAAAAAAAACACTGCCACCAAAAAAAAAAAAGGGCACTTTGGAGTGTAAGGAAAAAAGGGCATGGGGTTGAGCAGCACTCTGATTGGTGCAGGAAAGGGGGAGGGACTAAAGGTTAATCAATCACCACTTACTAGTACTAAAACTGTGCTGCATTTTACTAATTGAATTTTTATGAAATTTTTTTTTTTTCTTTTTTTTTTTTTTTTACATTTTGTGGTAAAAATGTTGAAAGTGCCCCTATTATGGATTTTTGAAAATGACGTTTCATGAAGTGTGTAACAGTTCTAAGTGAATGAAAACATCCTGCAAAGTTCACCGTGTATAAAGTTATTGTCTCTCAAAAGAAAGAATCGACTCTGAATCATTGAAACGAGTCCCAAGCCGTAAAAATAAATGCATATAAGAAAATGAAAGTGTTTTTTGACCTTGCATGCATGTCAACCTGTTGTTGGGGACTCCCAAAACCAAAATATGAATCTTTCATAACCCATAATAGGGGCACTTTAATGGTTATGTGAACGTTAGAGGCAACATTCCATTTCATGATTTTGCAAACATTATCTGAATGTTACTTTTGAATGTTCTCTGAACCCTCTGAAACCAAGTAATAATCAAAAAATGTTTCCGAAAAAAACATTCCAAATACAATGTATAAAAAACATTTTGGGAACATTGCTAAAGACTAGATTTAAGTGAACTTTCTATTAACGTTACTGGAAGAACATGTTACCTGTTAGCTGGGTTAAATACACATTTGACATCATAACATAAGAAGATCTAATACTATTTCATATTGTTCAAAGATTTTGCATTTTAGTTTCATAATTATTTAAAATGCATCATTTGTGTCATTTCCTGGTTTGGTTGAAGTGAATAAAAACAAGAGTAGGATAACCTCAGATATCAGACTGCAGCTTCATTATATTTTAAAGGGGACAGTTTACAACAATTTTAACACAATATAAATTCTGTTACCTAAAATAGCTCTTCAATAAATGCCGCCTGATCAGAAGTTGCACTGACAAATGCATTTTCACAAAAGCTGCACTGAATCAATTGTGAAAAGCGCCATACAGATGAAACGGACTCGATTTTTTGAGTTTTGTTGTTGAATATGTAGCAACAGTTCATCCAAAAATTCTCATTCTGTCATCATTAACTGATGCTGGCGCTGTACTTATTTTCCTGTGAAACTCAAAAGAACATGTTAAGTATCTTCATAAAGCTCTTTTCTATAAAATGACGGTTCTTATAGAAAGCTTGTCTGCCAGCTTTAGCTCTAAAACAACAGCAACAAAGACATCAAAATATGATAAATGCACCACAGAAGCATCATAACTATATGACTGAGTCTTCTGAAGTCATAAGATAGTTTTGTGTGAGGAACAGACATGTGATTCAGTAATAACCTTCCAATTTCATTTGCACACTCAAAAAATATTCAGGCCTAAATGTAAGATTGCTGTATTTGAACTGCATATAAAATTTCCATCCATTTGGAGTTTTAACACAAACTAATAAACTTAATGTGCTGCATCTGTCAGAAATTTTATACGCAATTCAAATATAACAAATTTAGCTCTAAATATTAGCCCCAAGTATACTGTTACACTATTTATTGATATTTTAAATTAGTTTTAATTTTTATATTTTGCATTTTCTACTAATTTTAGTTTAGGTTTTAGTAATTTACTAAATTTTAAAAAAAAATATATATATATAATAAAAGAAGATTTTAATTTAAAGATTTTATTTTAGTTTTAGTAATTTTACTACTTAAGCATATATTATTTCAGATAACATTTCTGATTTATTTATTTTTTAATTTATTTTTACATTTTAAATATATATATTTTTTAAGTTAATGTTTTATTTTGTTTCAGCTAATGTTTATTTTACTTAAATTAAGCTTTAAGGAAAATGCTTTTTATTAGTTTTTTATTTATAAAAATGAAAAACAATTTAACAAAAGAAAACAAGTAAAACTAAAATAAATACAAAATTACGAAAACTTTACCTAAAATTAAAATGAAAATGGAAAATATATAAACTAAAAAACTCATAATATTAATTATAACCATAATAATATTAACACTGTTGCATTGTGGGATACAGTATCTAACAGATGTAATAGGTCAATGTATATTAAACACATACAGAAAATTCACTGTGTACGATACATACTAAAATATATACTACAGTACATACTACAGCAACACATCTGATGCCATTTGGCTTCTCTCTGCACAAAAAAACATACAGACGACAGGTTTGGCAGATATAGATATGTATTTATAGGTTTGCTTTTGTTTTTTTTTCCATACCAGATAAATAAAAAGTTAACAATACAATCTGGTCACTATTATATGTGGAGTCCGTATGATAATAATGACCAAATTAAAACATGATTGTCACTCAGTGTGCTTCACAAAAATCTGTCAATGAATAAATTATCTGGTGAACTTCATCTATTTACAGTATAAACAAAAAAAGAAAAAAAAGATCAGAAACACAAGCTTTGGATCTTGGGACGGGACGTTTCAGCAGTTTTTCCATCGTTCCACACAAACACAACCACAGAGAGGGCAAAAACACGCGTTAATATGAGCGCTTTAATGCCACGCATGATCAGACCGCTTCATAAAAACAATGATAAAATCAACATCGCATTCCACACAAACATGAAGACATGCGTCTGATGAGGACACGAAGGAGAGAAACGTGTTAGAGGAGCAGAAGACACGATGAAGATGAAGATGAAGCGTCTCTCAGGTGAGTGCAGGGAAGCATCGGTTCAGTTCGTGTGTTTTCGGTCCAGTTTCAGCCGTCGTGTGTTTCAGCGTCCAGAGAAGATGAGGACATTAGAGCAGCTTCCGCTCACATTACCCAGAATTCAAGTATTCCAGTGCCACTTCATAGCAGAACTTATACTGATCCTGCAGGAGAAACACACACACACACACACACACACACACACACCAGCAGAGGTCAGTGTAACACAGTCTGTCAGCACAACGTTTAACTGTTTAACCTTCATAATGCGTTCAAAATCTCTATTTTCAAATTGTGGACCAGATGAATTGTTATTTTATAAAACAGTCATAACCCAATTATTTTTTAAATAAAACCATATTATATCTGATCAGCAACTTCGCATTAATGAATGAATGTGAAAAAAAGTTTTAAATGTTATGTTATTACTCCATTCAGCCCTCATTAATAAAATAAATTGAGAAATTCAAGTTACACACAAACCACACCAAAATAACTTTGATGCAGTATATATATATATATATATATTGCTCTTTTGTTAGTTTTGATTGCTTCTATTGTCTTCATTTGTAAGTTGCTTTGGATAAAAGTGTCTGCTAAATGACTAAATGTAAATATATATTAGGGGTGTGTGATACTGACAAAAAAATAATCTCTCAATATTTTCTGGGATTTTATGGATAATGATAATTAGATGATATTTTGCTGAGTGTGTTATTGTGCTGGTATCTTAAGTACTACCATAGATAGCTGACTAAAGTTTTTGATATTCTTCATATTCTGTGTGGTGGTCAGTTCACACTGATATAAATTAATCTTTTCCAATAAGTTTAAATTGATTTTTACATTTTATGTGCATTTTTCCTTTATAAAGCCATTTTTTGAGTCAAATTCTTACATTTAATCAGTGAATTCGAATAATAAGACGTGTGGGCTGTTACCAAGCAAATGAAAACAGTATCAATAAAATTCATCTTTGCAATGCAGAGGAAACACAGAAGCTGCATCTGAAGAGGCATTTAGATGCATTTACACACTGTTTAATGCAAGACTTGAATGCATTCAACCTGCAATTACAAATGCATAAATAATGTTTTGATATATTAAACATAAAACGTTGAATACTGATATTTTAAATTATTTAAATAATAAAAAGATACTTTAAACATGAAATTAAAACCGCCAGTAGGAGGAAGCAAGTCACTGTTAATAAGTGAGTCATTGCGATTGAATCGAATCATTTAAACGGTTGATTCATTCAGGAACGAAACACCTGCCTTATCTAAATACCCACACTTGCGGTCTTTGCACTTGACCACTTATATGACGTATTACTGTATTTGGCCCAAGTGTTCAAGTGAGGATGAAGACCACAAGTGTGTGTCGAACGTTTCATTACCTGATGGGACACTTATAGTGCTGTAAAAATGTTTACATAGCTTTATTTTAATTTTAACTTCTAAATGTCTGTTCAGTAGTCCCTATAACATGACAATTTTAATTTGTGGTGCTTCTAATTAAGTGATGAAAAGCAGTTGCAAATGTACAAAATAAATATCACCACTACACATCTTTGCACCAATAAAACATAAAAACACTGTTTTTCTACCAAGACCGCAAGTGTGGGTATTTGGATAAGCCAACCGTCATGTTGCTCAGAGACACAAAACAGCTTTGTGGCTTTGTTTGGAATTATTTTTGTAGTATTAATAACGCAAAAAACCGGGAAATATAGTGTCTAAAATGTAAGTCTCAATTAACTTCTTGTTCACTGAACTGTAGTAAAAAAATAAATAAATCAATCAATCAATCAATCAATCAATATCACATTTGTAATCATCGTCATTTTTGGAGAAAAAAAACACTCTTTCGTGTGAAATTGATTAACTATATGAAGTGGTAAAAATATATACATTTTCTGCCCCCATGAATTTGTGATCATCCTAAATGTATTTTAATAGACTGAATCACGCAGTGAAAGAACGCACTCTAAATGTGCACTAGTCTAGACTACATCACAGAATTTATGCGTGCACTCTGTAGGGGTGTTTTGACTATTTTCTTCAAAATACTCGATAATGTCAAATCGCACATCGTTAAAACAATTACGATATTATCGCAGACGATATATATCGCACGCCCCTTTATATATATATATATATATATATATATATATATATATATATATATATATATATATATAAATTTTATTTGAATATGTCAATGTATGAAGTTTTTAAGATCATATAATCTGAGAATTACACATATTAACCTTAATATCATTGGAATTAATTGAATTTCATTAAATTCCTCTGAATTTATAACTCACGATTTCTCCAAAACTGTCCAAATTTATGAAACCTACATATAAAAAAAGGATGTGTATTTTGAGGTTCTTAAAACATTTGCAACCTTTTTTTCTTACTAAAGTATGCATTGTTTAGCAAATTTTATGTATTTCTTCTGGCTCAAAACAGCTTTAAAACAAAATATTGCATTTTTATTTTATTTATTTTTACTTGACTAATTACATTTTAAGTTAGATTACATTTATGTTTTATGAATCCCTTTGATCACCACAGTTTATGCTTAAGTTGTTTTGATCATTTTGATGATTAATTAGGAAATATTAAATTGTAAAAGTTTTGTGAAATCAATTGATTCAACATGATTTTTGATTTAATTAAAACCTAATTAAACCATTAAAACTGAATACAGAAAAAAATAAACAGAATTTGCAGCCTACAAACATCTGGATGCTGGTTTTCAATAACAAAAATTATTTTATGTACTAAACATTTTATTAGATATTTTGCACAGGACTCCTACACTGCCATTGCATGATTGAACATGCATGTGCATCATTTTAAAAAATATGATTGAACATGCATGTGCATCATTATAAAAAAAAAAAAAATCATTTTGCTTTAGCATGTTTTGATGTGTACACTGGTAAGGTCTCATTTCCAGTTACTTTCTGCTCCAGTAAATCCTCAGTAAATGTGCTGAAATGGCCATCAGGTGCGGATGTGGATGGTTTCTGACACTCACCAGCAGATCCACCATGTTGGGTTTGTTGTTTCTCAGTGTTTTTACAGCGTGAAAGACGTCCACCGAGTGCTGATGACACAACATCTCACACACGATACTGATGGCACAGAACGTGCCGCTGCGCCCGCCGCCGTTTCTGAAACACACATCATATATGATTATCAGCGACTTCATTACATTAAATTAAAACATTTCAGTCTTATGACTGTCATATTTCTGTCTGATGTGGCTGAAATTGCTTCTAAATCAGGGTGATTACTGTTAACTAAAACTGAAATGAAAAATAAAGCCATTAAAAACCTTTTCATTATTTAAAATAAAATAAACAAACTTAAATAATATATAAGAAAATAAACAATTTATTTCAGCTAGTTACTGAGGCAACATTTCTCATTTTCTTTTAATTTCAACATGAAATACTACAATAACTCAAACTGGAATAAAAACTTTACAGCTGAAATTGAATTAATTGAATGTGTTTTGCAACATTGTTATTTTCCTATATTAATTTTGTATTAGTTTTATTTTTGTTTCCATGTTCATTTTAATTTTAGTTAAAGTTTTAGTACATTTGTTGAGTGTTTTTGTCAAAAAAAAAAAAATAAAAAAAAAAAATAAATAAAAAATCAGGGTGATTATTAAGTAAAACTGAAATGAAAAATAAAGCCATTAAAAACCTTTTCATTATTTGAAATAAAGTAAACATGAACTGAAGTAATATATAAGAAAATAAACTTAATTTATTTCAGCTAGTTGCTGAGGCAACATTTCTCATTTTCTTTTAATTTCAACATGAAATACTACAATAACTCAAAATGGAATAAAAACGAATAAAACACATTCAGTTAATTCAATTTCAGCTGTAAAGCAGGTCAACAGAATTCACAGAAATTACAAATCTGAATTAAAGTTTCTAATTACAAGTTAGTTTATATTTTAAAAGTTTTAAAGTCCAGTTTATGGTGAAGATATATGATCATTCTGATGATTTAATAAATTATTAAATTCTAAACATTTAATGAAATCAACTGATTACACATGGTTTTTGATGATTAAAGCCTAATAAACCATTACAATTTAATGCAGAAAAAATAAAACAGAATTTGCACAGAATTATTTTTTGTACTAAAGATTAATAAAATTATATAGACATAAAAAAATTAAAATGACAAAAACACTCAAGAAATGTACTAAAACTTGAACTAAAATTAAAATTAAAATAGAAAACAAAAATAAAACTAATTCAAAATTAATACAGGATAATAATGTTGCAAAACACATTCAATTAATTCAATTTCAGCTGTAAAGTAGGTCAACAGAATTCACAAAAATTACAAATCTGAATTCAAGTTACTAATTACAAGTTAGATTATATTTTTAAAGTTTTATGAATTCCTTTGATCTCTACAGTTTATGGCGAAGACATATGATCATTCTGATTATTTAATAAATTATTAAATTGTAACGTTTAATGAAATCAACTGATTACATATGGTTTTTGATAAGTAAAACCTAATTAAACCATTAAAACTGAATGCAGAAAAAATAAAACAATTTGCACAGAATTTTGAATAAAAATTATATAGACATAAAAAAATGAAAAAAACACTCAACAAATGTACTAAAACTTTAATTAAAATTAAAATAAAATGGAAAACAAAAATAAAAGTAATTCAAAATTAATACAGGAAAATAATGTTGCAAAAATTACAATCTCAAATATATTTACTACTGTCAAACACACTTAATCAATCTCAGGTTGACTTTGGCAGCACTAACAGGCAGATATTGACTATATTACTGGCCAGTATGTGGGTTTGTTAGTGTTGAATCTGAATCAATAGATGGCGCTGTTCTCCTGCTCATTATTCAGCACAATCACTGCGTCTCGCTCATGAACTCCTGAAGAGTGTGTGTGAATGTTTATTTGGGAATAAACAGCACTGGGTGGGTCAGCAGTGAAGAATGAGAGCCAGATCTCAATCGCTCTGAGACTCTAACGAGAATCACGTGACTCGTCTGTTTCTCAGCCGTTTGACCACCCAGACTGACCGCTGTTCTCAGAGACTAGTTTCACTAGTGCAATGTGTGAAATATCATGAGGATTTACACTTCTGGATGATCAATAAGGCTTTTCACTAATCAATCTGTAATACTTACTACATATTTGATCAGATATTCAAAGAAACATTATGCAACTCAATTCAGTTTAAGTGCTTTTCTGGATGAGAATTGAACTGATCTGAATAATAACTCTATTGTCTTCTGTAGAGCTGCTTTACAGCTCTATCTGAATTAATTCCATTAATTTTCTAACATTAACACTGTTAATTGCACTCGCATATCATGTCTTTTGCAGCATCTTGCATGATACAGTGATCTAAAAATGTGCCGCTTGACTTAAAACTGAAATAAAATTATATATATATATATATATATATATATATATATATATACACACACACACAAACACACACACAACTAAAAAATGACAAAAACAACAAAAATACAAAAAAGATCAAAATAAAAACAAATCCTAAATATTAACAAAAATATAATAACTATAATTCAATAAAATAAATTGTAAATATTAATAAAATATAATTCTATATATTACAAGCAAATTCTATCTATTAATAAAAATATAGTTCTAAATATTCTACATAAATTCTAAATATTGATGAATTTTTTTTAAATGTATATATACATTTAAATAAATATTTAAATATTACAAAAAATCTAAATATTCATAAAAATATAATTCTAAATATTACAAACAAATTTTAAATGTTAATAAAAATGTAATTCAAAATGTTAATTGTAAATATGCTAAATAAATATTGTACACGATCAATAAAAATAATATAAACATTCTAAGTATGACTACATAGGACTGAATCGGTTGAGTGGTGACTCACAGGCAGTGCACAACGGTGCGTCCCTCGCCTCCGTCGTACTCCTCCTGCCATTTGTCCACCTGTCGGATGAGTTTGAGGAAGGAGCGTTTGGAGACAGGAGTGTCGCGGTACATCGGCCAGCCCAGAAACTGGAACTGCTGCACCATCCGATAGCCATCCTGCGGCTGAGACACAAAACACACGTTCATGACACTGAATCAGCTGATTCTGACGTAAGTGTGCAATGTTAGCGAGCGTTTCCTCACCCGCGCAGCGTTATAGATGCGGAAGATCCTGCTGATAATGTCCTCCTCCAGATCCGCAGACACAAACTCCACCTGGATGGGTCCGTGCCGATGGACGCCATTCTCTGGCCAGTACTGCGGACACAGCTGGACACAAAACACACCAATCACACACGTCAACATCACATACAACGTGAGTTCAGTGGTTGATCAGTTTCACCAATTCTGTTTTTCTAGAACAGCATGGCTATACTGGTTCACCAGCTAGACCAGAAACTAAACTGTATAAACCAGCCTAGACCAGCAACAAACAAGTATAAAACAGTATAGACCAGCAACTGACCAATACAAACCAGCCTAGACTAGCAATTAACTAGGGTACATCAGTCTAAACCAGCAATTAACCAGTGTAAACTAGCCTAGACCAATGATTGACCAGTAGAAACCAGCCTGTGTGTGTGTGTGAGGTGTGTGTGTGTGCGTGTGCGTGTGTGAGTGTGTCTGTGTGCGTTTAAGTGTGTTGTTTGTGTGTGTGTGTGTGTGTGTGAGTGTGCGTTTAAGTGTGTTGTGCATGTGTGTGTGTGTGTGTGTGTCTGAGTGTGTGTGAGTGTGTGTGTGAGTGAGGAGTGTGTGTGCATGGGCGTGTGTGTGTGTGCGAGTGTGAGCGTCTGTGTTTAAGTGTGTGTGTGTGTGTGCGTGTCTGTGTGTGAGTGAGGGGTGTGTGTGCATGTGCGTGTGTGTGTGCGTCTGTGTGCGTGTGTCTGTGTGTGAGTGAGGGGTGTGTGTGCATGTGCGTGTGTGAGTGTGTGTGCACGCGCGTCTGTGCGTGTGTTTAAGTGTGTGTGTGTGTGTGAGTGTGTGTGCGTGTGTCTGTGTGTGAGTGAGGGGTGTGTGTGCATGTGCGTGTGTGAGTGTGTGTGCACGTGTGTGTGCGCGCGCGTCTGTGCGTGTGTGTTTAAGTGTGTGTGTGTGAGAGTGTGAGTGTGTGTGCGTCTGTGTGCGTGTGTGTTTAAGTGTGTGTGTGTGTGTCTGTGTGTGAGTGAGGAGTGTGTGTGCATGGGCGTGTGTGTGTGTGCGTGTGTGTGCGAGTGTGAGCGTCTGTGTTTAAGTGTGTGTGTGTGTGTGCGTGTCTGTGTGTGAGTGAGGGGTGTGTGTGCATGTGCGTCTGTGTGCGTGTGTCTGTGTGCGAGTGAAGGGTGTGTGTGCATGTGCGTGTGTGAGTGTGTGTGCACGTGTGTGTGTGTGCGCGCGCGTCTGTGCGTGTGTGTTTAAGTGTGTGTGTGTGTGAGTGTGAGTGTGTGTGCGTCTGTGTGCGTGTGTGTGTGTGTGTGAGTGTGAGTGTAAGTGTGTGTGCGTCTGTGTGCGTGTGTGTGTGTGTGTGTGTGCGTGCGTGTGTGTGTGTGTGTGTGCGTGTGTGTGCGTGTGTGTGTCACCTGCGCTGGATCCACGTCGTTCAGCATCACTATAGAGGTGCAGTGATAGTCCAGCACCAGTCTCCAGAAGTCTTTGACGGTGTTGGGCAGGGGATGCTGGGTAACGATGAACGCAGACGGCTGCTTATAGCTCTGTGAAGATGAAGATGAAGAGAGGAGAGCATCTTATTTCCCGTCTGACTGTCTGCTTGACTAATTGTGTGGAGAAGTTTAGCGTTGAGCTGCATGTTTTATTACCGCCGCTGGCGCTTCCATTTACTGTAATGAAAACAAATGCGCTGTCGCCTGTTTTACAAACAAACCCGTCCCAGTCAATCGTCTTACTGCATTTTTTCTGTTATGGATTGCTTTTAGCCATTTTCCAGACAATGAAATGAATCAATTCCATCTGTTTTTGAATTATTTTCAACAAGCACATAATCGTGTGTGCAGCGATTCACATCCATCAGAGACAGCATCACTTCAGATGCACAAAAACAAGCGGTTATTATAGAGACGGATGTAATTAATAATTAATGAAATCATAAACGTGGAAAATTAACTTAAAATGATGTTAAAATAAAAACAAAACAGTATTAATTAAATCATAAAAATGTATGAATTAAAAAAAATTGTATAAAGAAAAAAATTTAACAATTTTAACAATAATAATTAACAAAGTAAAACACTTAATTAATTTATTAATAGTGAATTATATAATAAAAAATATAAATAAATATAATAAAAATGTGAAAAAATAAACAATTTAAAAATAAAAACAATCCATATAAAACACTTACTAATGATTAATTAATCATAAAAATGTAAAATAAAAAGAAATAATTTTAAAATAATGATTAATTAATTAAAATGAATGAAAATGTATTATGATTATATAAAATGTACAAAAAAGTAAAATAAAAAATAATAATTAAAAAAATAATAAAACAATCAAAATAAAACACTTAAATGAATAATTAAAAAATGTAGCATTAAAATAAATCATTCTAAAATTAAAATAATTGAAATAAAACATTTACTAATATTGAATTAAATCATAAAATGTATAATAATGAGTTAAATAATAAAAAATAATTAAATAATGTGTAATAAAAATAAATAAATAATTTCAAAATATAATATTCCATATAAAACACTAATGAATAATTATATCATAAAAATGTAAAATTAAAATAAATAACTTAAAAAAAATCTATCAAAAACACTTACTAATAAACAGATAAATAATGAAAATGAAAATAAATCATTCTAAAATAAAAACAATTGAAATAAAATATTTATGAGGTAATTATTAATAATAATTAAATCAGATCATAAAAATATATAACAAAAAATTTGAAAATGCAAAATGAAAATAATATTAAAATAAAATTAATCAATAAAATAAAAGCACTAATAAAACATTAAATCATTAAAAATAAAACAGAAAATCAATGAAAACAATAAATAAATAACTTAGTTAAATTAAAAAATCTAAATAATTCAAATTAATTAATTTATCAAAATTAAATCAATTCTAGATTAAATTAATTCATTAAATCTAGGTGAATATCTGAGGAGGTGTATGCTGACATACGTCCATGAGCGCGGCGTTGATGTAGTTGCTGCTCTCTCCGTCGATGGTGATGAGGAAGGGCAGGCAGCGGTCAGGAGGAAGAACGTCCATACAGCGGTTCTTCTCATGGTTTCGCGGCAGCAGCGCAATGCTGCAGTCCTCCACACGCAATGTCGGAGTCACCATGTTTAATGTCTGACAAATGAAAACACAATTAATATTGAAACTCTCTTTAATTGTATTTTATTCCATTACAGTAATAATATAACGTGTTTTCATTATTCAATGTATTTACAGCTATATGTAATTGTTTAACACACTGACTCTGAACTCCTCTTTGATCTGGCTGGAGTTGGTCTGCGGGTCCAGTCGGTTCATGTCGTAATACACCGAGCGAAGCTGATTGGCTGGAATCGTGGTGTCACCACAAAGACACGCCTCCAATATGGCATCATGGATAAACACATACTGCTCCTGAAATATCAGCATATCAATGACAGATCAATACATCCATACAATACAATACAGTTTCTACCTAAACACAGGTTCTGTTTTAAAATATTTCCTTTTTAATTTCAAATATATAATTTTGAATTAATAATATTTTTTTTTTACATATTTATTAAAATATTTACAATTGTGTTCAAAAACAATGCGTGTTCACTATTATATTACACTGGTCACTGTGTTATATTATTATTTATTTATACTAGTAAAGTTTTAATTGGAATTATTAAGTTTTTTTTTTTTTTCAGTTTTCACTTTAGAATAATTTTTAATAATTGTGTGCTTTTGTCATTTTTATTAGTTTTTGTTTTTAAATATTACTACTAAGGTTTCATTTAATTTTTAATTTTAATTCAATTTTAATTTAATTTACACTTTTTAAATTTAATTTAATTTTTTTATTAATTTCCAATTTCTACTTTTAGTACTCTAAAACATATTTCAATTAGTTGTCAAAACAATATTTTTTATTTTTTTCCATCCAATATTTATATTTTCAGTTTTCATTTTAATTTTAGGTTAATTTTTAATAATTGTGTAATGTGCTTTTGTCATTTTTATTAGTTTTTGTTCTTTTAATTTTATTACTACTAAGGCTTCATTTTATTTTTAATTTAATTTAATTTACATTTTTATTTTTGCTTTAGTTTTTATTTTTATTTATTTCCAATTTCTACTTTTAGTACTCTAAAACATATTTCAATTAGTTGTCAAGGCAATATTTTTATTTTTTTTCCATCTAATATTTATATTTTATTTCAGATTTATTTCAATTCACAGAAGTGTTTGCAATATTCATATATTTCATGATGTGATTGACTGTCTCAGCGTTTCTCCTGGACGTCTCTGTCCTGTGTGTCCACAAGCAGACCGGTCATCTCTTCATCATCTCTCGATCGCAGACGGCGGTCTGACAGCTTGACGTAAATCATTCATGAAGTGACATTTTAAATATGCCTGGGGTCATCTCTCTTCAGAAAGTCACAGTCTTGACCGAAGCTGACGGTCAGATAAACTCTCAGGCGATACAATCATACTTATGAACGCTTGTTTCTTTTGTCTGTATTGAAACTTTGTGTCCAGGAAAAGTTCTAAAATATGCATGAGTGGGCGGGGCTGGAGAGAGAGGCAGCGTTTGATTGGCTGTGGCTGATGTGAAGATGTTTGTGATTGGTTACCTCTGTCTGCACCATGTTAATATAATAAAATTATAATTATTTACAATGATTGTTTATTATATTTATATACATATCTAAAACAATATATAACATTTAAATTGTAACTATAATTTATAATTTTACATAATTCATATATTTTATTATAATGTATATGTATACAAATTTTAAAAAATCTTTAAATATTTACAACTTATATAAATGATTAAATTCCAGGCCTCACTGGAAGAAGACATAGTAATGTTTTCTCAATGTGATATTACTAAGTCACTATGACATTACTATACTAACATCTCAATGTGATCTCCTGGTTAAATAAAGGAAAGAAATATTTTTTTGAAATTATATATATATATATATATATATATATATATATATATATATAAAATGAAGGAATAAAAAGTAATTTCAATTATACAATATAAAAACACAAATATTTACATGTAACTATAACTGACAATTATTTTTAATATTTTAAATGATTATTATATTTAAATTATACAAATATAAAAATTTTAAAAAATATTCTATAGATTTCCCTCTCTATATAAGAAATAATAAAAAGTAATTTCAATTATACAATATAAAGGTATATATTATATATCTTTAAACTGTATCTATAAATTATAATTATTTTAATTATGTATACACAAAATTGCTTTGGATAAAAGCGTCTGCTAAATGCATAAATGTAATGTAAATGTAAATGTCTGAGTGGGCGGGGCTGTAGTCAGGAGCAGCGTGTGATTGGCTGTGGCTGATGTGAGGATGTCTGTGATTGGTTACCTCCGTCTGCACCATGTTGACCCTGCGAGAGCGCAGTTCTCTCACACAGTTGTAAATGTCCACCACTCCTTCCCGCTCCGCCATGTCCAGCATGATATCGATGACGATGAAGCAGCCGGTGCGACCCGCTCCAGCGCTGAGGAACACAGCAAGAAACCACTACATTTTCATCATTGTTCAATAAAAATAAATAAATAAATAAAAAATGCAAATGCATGCTTGAAGTATAAGAACATATATGTGAGCCTGGAGCACAAAAGCAGTCATAAGTAGCACAGGTATATTTGTATCAATAGCCAAAAATACATTGTATGGGTCAAAATTATCAATTTTTCTTTTATGCCAAAAATCATTAGGATGTTAACTAAAGATCATGTTCCATGAAGATATTTTGTAAATTTCCTACAGTGAATAGTTAGTACTCAGCTATGTCAACATTAGAATTCTATATCTGATGGCTCTCCAACTATTGTTTGTACTTGTTTCTATTGTTTTGATTGATTTTATTGACTTTTCTTGATTGTGTTATGTATTTGTTTATTGTTTTATTCTATTGATTGTTTTTATAAATATACTGTTTTATGGATTGTGTTATGTAATTGTTAAATTCTTTTAACATATTCTAATCACATCTTTTTAGGGTGACTTGCAACGTTCTGTCCAGGGACTACGGATAAAAAATAATACAATTCTGGCACATTTACAGAAATGTTTTATTAATGTACAATGTCCCTGTTAACTAAATAAAAAAAAATAAAAAATAAAAAAAAAAAAAAATAAAATACAATAAAATAAAAGAACAACAGCTGTATAATGTCCCTGTTAACGAAACAAATAAAATTAAATAAAATAAATAAATAAATAAATAAAATAAAAGAACAACAGCTGTACAATGTCCCTGTTAACTAAAATAAAATAATATAAAATAAAATAAATAAAATCAAAGAACAACAGCTGTTTAACACATGTAATAAAACACGTTTTAGTAAAGATATGGTGGATTTTCACCTGCAGTGGATGACCATGGGGCCGGCGTTGGCTGGACTCTTGGCTTTGACCCGGCGGACGAAGCCCAGCAGCCCTGTGGCGTGATACGGGACGCCATGATCCGGCCAACCGGTGAAATGAAACTGACGGATCTCCCTGATCTCATGAGCTCCTCGCTGGAGAACACAAAAACAGCACATTTAACAAGACATGGCATCAGAATGGACAGATGACCAAAAAAACAAAAAAAAGGAAAAAGAACAATTTTATATAAATAAATAAATAAATAAAACAATCTAAAAAATGTACACAACTCATTAAATATATTTACAAATGAAATAAATATTAAAAATAAAAATAATAACAAAAAGTAATTTTAATTAATACAATTTATATAGCAATAAATTATAGTTATAAACTGTAACTTTAATATATTATTTTAAATTATTTATTATTTTATTATAACACACACACATATATATTATATACACATATAGATACACACACACACACAAATATATATATATATATATATATATATACACACAGTATATATTGCTGTATATATAGTAAAAAAAATCTAAATAATTATACAACTTATCTAGATCATTAAATATATATCATTAAATATATATATATATATATATATATATATATATATATATATATATATATATATATATATATATATATATATATGTTCTTGCCAATATTTGTAATATATTTCCCCCTTTTTTTTCTTCTGGAGGGGAGGGGATAATTTGTTTGTCATATATATTGGTTTAAGCATTGCACCACAAAAAGTTCAATAAAAATATGTATGTATGTATGTACGTATGTATAAATAAATAAATAAATATATGTAATTATTCAGAATTTAGAATTATTGTTTATTAGATTATTTATACATAGAAAATAAAAAATAAAAATAACAAAAAGTAATTTTAATTATACAATTTAAATAATATCGATACAATTAAATATTACATATATTTAAAACATAACCATAATTTATAATTATTTTAATAATATTTTCAATTATTTATTATTTAATTATTATATATACAAATATAAAAATTAAAAACTAACTATACCACATATTTATATATTTTTTTTTTTCGTTTAACCCTGTAACTATTTATAACAGTTATAGAGATGCTTTGAAGACCATACTGAAACAATAATCAGTGATTAGATGTGTTTTGTGTTCGACTGGAGATTGTGAACAGGATACTGAGAGTCAGTTATGATCAGTGTTATAGTTTGATTGTGTAGTTTGATAGTAAATCTGATGAGTTTGACAGTGTAGTTTGATGCCAAACCTTTTCCACAGCGAAGGTCCGAATGACGTATTCAGACAGCAGCTGAGTCTCGATGAGCGTCACCTTCATGTCTCTGTAGATCTCAGTGTCATCAGGCCAATACTTACAGCACTTCACCTGTCAAACACACACCAACCGCAAGATTAAACCCAAAACATGAGATATGAACATCTCCAAACACTCGCTTTAACTCAAGAGTGTCCCAGATATAAACCCACACCACTTCATCAAAACAGATTTATTCAGACACCTTCAACATTTCTCACATTATCACAGTTTATTTGCTATAGTTTAGAAAATGGTAATAAAATATGACAAGAACTCAGAGTTAAACTGTGTCAGAACAAATTCATCTTGATAATGTCAGATAACTTTGATAGAAAGGTATGTAACAAAACATGATCAGGTCAAAGTGTCAAATCACATTTTTGGTCCCAAATTTTACTGGTATGAAGAATTTTTGGGTATATTATGTCACAGTTTACTTTATTTTGCTGTCCTCACTTACATAAATCAACTATAGTGTCCTGCACCCACTAAAAAATATCAAAAATTACATCTGGTGTCTGAATCATTTTTGGTTTGACTGTAAGCGTCTCTAAACCTGTTCAGATTCTGAAGAAATGCTTTAACTCAAGAGTGTCCCAGATATCTGACACCTCTGCTGCAGATCATCCCAGACTAACTAACCAGGTTAACCCTCTATAACCAGAGCACACCTCCAGAGACACAAACCACCGTCTCTAATCAGTCAAAGCCATTAATGAAGTCAATCACATCGCTCTCTCGTTTATCTGTTCTTCATCAGTTAATCAGACACTTCTCTCCATCCGCTCCTCGTTACCACACTGTTTTCTTTCTGTGTGTGTGTCACTTTCAAAAACTATCAATATATTTCTCAATATATCTTTTTCATTTTTAATTTCAAATGTTTCATTTTCAATTAATAATATTAGGGCTGTCAAAATTAAAGCATTAACGCAAATTCATTTTAATGATGCTAATTTTATTAACGCGCAATTAACGCAGCGCACATTTTCTGTTTGACCCGTGGCCTAGCCCGTAGTTGGAGAAATGGATGGAGATGCTGACAGTGTTGCCAACTTAGTGACTTTTCAGACCCCTTTATCAACAATTTTGTGTTTTCTTGCACTGTGAAGATGTGACACTAATTGGCCTGGAGCCAGCTTCAGGAAAAGAAATGTATAAAATGTGTGTTAAATCTGTACGCAAAATGTTTTTAAATAATAGCTTGGATACTCCCTGGCGTAATATTTTACAGTTGGAAGAGGGCGAGTACCCTGAATGCAGAGCGTTGTACAAGTCACCATTAACTAAAAATTTGGGGATCTGCAGTGTAGAATTTTAATGCCTTTATCTCAGTTTTAAATCCTGACGGTGGTCATGAGTCCCTTTCTGTCTGCAGAGAGAAACTGTGTTTCACGCATTTATGCAATGTTCTAGACTTGAGCCGTTGTTTATTTAATTTTAAAATCACTGAAAAAAATATATATATCAATGAAAAGAGTTTTGTTGAGAATTTAGCTGCATCAAAATATAGTATGTGGCACAGAGAGGCAAACAAATGTAATAATAAATAATAAATGTACATTTTGCATGTTCAGAAGAAGTGAGCTGCCCTGTAGTGTGAAAATGTAAACAGGCTTGTCTAAGTTAATTGCTCAGTGCAAATAAATTCATGTGTCTAAAAGACATGAACAAGTTCTTTGAAAAACATCTATGACCTTTGAAACTTGTCTAGTCTTCATGCTCTATGTTAAGTATGGTTTCACTAATAATAAACACATATTGCATAAAGCATCCATATTTGTCCAAGCCCATGTCAATTAGAGTATTAAAAACTTGAAAAGTATTAATTTAAGGTACATTTAGAACAGATAAAAATGTGCGATTAAATTGTGATTAATCGCGAGTTAACTCACGACAGTCATGCAGTTAATCGCGATTAAATATTTTAATCGATTGACAGCCCTAAATAATATATATGAATAATTAATAATATATATTAACAATTAATCATTTACATTTTAAATGTAACTCATTTAAATGTGGAAATTGTATTATATTATATTGGTCACAGTGTTATTTTAGTATTATCTATATACTACTACAGTTTTAATTACAATTATTAATTAGCTTTTATTTTTTATATTTTAAATTTTATTTTAATTTAAGTTTAATTTTTGGACACAGTGTTATTACAACATTATTTCTATACTAGCACAGTTTTTATTACAATTATTTACTGTTGGTTTTATTTTTTATATTTTTAGGTTTTATTGTAAAGTTTTATTTTTAGTAATTTTGTTATGTGCTTTTGTAATTTTTATTAGTCTGAGATTTTTTATATTTTTGTTTAAATATTCCTATTTATTACTTATTATTAATAAGTTTTTCCTTTTTTTTTTTTTTATAAATATTACCATTTTTGTTTTTATTTATTTTCAATTTGTAATTTTAGTGTTTCAACTTATTTCAGCCAGGGATTATTTTTATATTTATATTTTATTATAGTTTAGCTTTATTTTAATAGTTTTAATTGAATTAATTAACAATAGTAACCCTGATCAGTCATTGATCTGTAGATATTGGTATTAGCCACTGAAAAACAGCACCTGTTGAATAGTTGAAATCTCATGACAGAAACTCTAAATGTATAAATTATTTAAACATATCAAAGATTCATTATTTTTCTGATAAAAACACATTTTTGTTGTCAGAAATCAAAGAACTATCAGTCCATCAGTTTGTCCTCCATTTATCGGCTGATTCTTTCCATCCACTCTTCATTATTAGCGTGTTTTCGTGTATTAAGATGCTCTAATTAGCAGGATAATTGTGCTCTAATGGCTGAGCGTATTTCTCATCTGAGTCTCGCTCTTCGCCGTCAGGCCGGAAAAACAAAGGGGCTGTGATGCTATCGGCTCCCGCCTAATTATCATTAGAGCATCTCCTAAACGAGAGAGCATTAATCACATAATGACTTATTTACATATTCAGTCACACATTTCCTGCAGCTCATCGCCAGCACACACACACACACACACACACACACACACGTGTCACAATACAGCAATAGAGACAAGAGGAAACAACAAACAAACTAATAAAAAAATAGAATGTCAAAACAGCTAAAATAATGACTCCAATGTGTGTGAGTGAATGTCATCAAAAAACATATTTTACATAAAAAAGGTCAGCAAAGACTAATTTTTTTGGGGCAATTAAGCACATTTACCCCTC
>CM077263.1:933569-1058569 GCA_039654775.1 Spinibarbus caldwelli | reverse complement strand
TAGATGGTCTCCTGCATCGGACCTGAGGAGCAACCGAAGAACAAAAATCAGGAAAATAAGGCCACAATGCAAAAAAAAAAAAAAAAAGAAAAAAAAAGAAGAAAAAAAAAAACTTTATTTTCCTTATGCAATATATATAGAATCACCCATACAGCACATTATGTCATAAACCACCCTTATTTATTTATTTTAGACAAATATTTCTCCTAGACAGCAATGAGATGAAATGGAGAGCAAACTGCTGAAGTCTCATGTTTCTCAGATGTTTCTCCTGAGAAAGACTTCAGTAATCTTGATCTCAACAGTGTGTCAAACTGTGCCAACAAAAGCATATAATATAATATATAATACACTTAATATAATAATATATAGACTTATATATTATTAAATATATATATCCATATTCATTGAATAGCCCTATATTCTTACTATGTCAACAATTGACAAAAACAAATAAGATAAATGTTATTTTCCTTTTTCAAAAAAAAAAAAAATAAATCAAATACTGAATGTCAAAAACTGTCAAAAATATATAAATAAAATAAACTATTTTCTTTTAAAATATTGTCAAACTAATTTTTTTTACTTATATATTTATATATTTTTCTAAAACTATAAAATAAACTGCATTTTCCTTCAAAATTAAATTTTTTAAATACTACTTTATAACACACACACAAAGTATCTATCTATCTATCTATCTATCTATCTATCTGTCTGTCTATCTGTGTGTGTGTGTGTGTGTGTGTGTGTAACAGATTTTATGAATGCAAATATTTCTCATTCAACATTCTTTTTATAGAGCTATATTCTTACTTTGTCAATAATTGTCAAAAACACTATAAAATGCATGCTATTTTCCTTCAAAATACAAAAATATCTTTTAAAATAAATAATTAAAAAATGTATTTTTATATATTCAGAAAAAGTCAGATCTCAAAAAAAAAAAACATCAGAGATCTCATCATAAACTAAAATTTCTCATTAAATCCTTTCACGTGAACTTTATAGCTCTATATTCATACTGTGTGTCAACAGCAGTGTTATTTTGTTATTTTCCTTATGCAAAAATATATTTTGTTCTTTTGATTTTAGGCTGAAATGTGACCCAGACATGCGTTGTGATTGACTCCAGCACATTAAGCCATTAAACAAACCACTGAACATAATCCGGAGTGACACCGGAGCAGAAGTCATGAAGCCGTGGCTTTTTGTTGGATTATTGGACATGTTTTTTCCAGCAGCGGCGCTCAAACTTTCAAACGCCTCATTCATAAATGCATGCAAACGAGCAGCAACAGATTTGTGCGTCTGCGTTTCCATTAAAGCTCCAAATCAACTTAATAAGGGCAACATGTAAGTCAGCGGTCGGTAATAACAGCGCAGCTGAAGGAATTAAAATCACATGTTTAATTAATTCTAATTAGCATTGTTTTTAATCAACAAGCAAATTCCAAAATGACTTTTGACAAGCTAATTAGCTCATGCAAATCTGCGCTCATGTTCTCCGGCGCTGATGCATTCGCAGCAAATTGCATCCAGCAGAAAAAAGACAGAAAAACACAAGCGAGAAGCAAGATTTTACATATTCATACACACACGTAAACAGCGGTGTTTGCAAACACTCGTGTCCTAGAGAACTCTTTACCGATGACTTTGCTCGTGGGCGAGTTCTCGTTATCGTCTGAGCCTGACGAACTTAATTAAGGTCTGTCAAAACTAGACGCCTCAATCACAGTAATATACTGGATCCTTCCTGATGTGCATCGCTTAATTACATTTATCAATGTGAGGAGTGCAGATGACCATCAGGAAGAACAATAAACTTCTCAACAATATCTCAACTGTTTCTCAAAGTCAGAAATGAGATTAAATGGAGATCAAATTGCTGTAGTCTCCTGCTTCTCATTTCTTGCGAACAAGAGCTCAAAATGAGAGCATCATAAAGTCTCACACTGTGTTCGAATTAGCCTGCAATCAAAAGTCTCATTATGATCTCAAACATTTCTCATCATATTCTTCTTTTAATAGATCAAAGATTTGCGCTATAAAAGAGAAAATCTGAGAAATAACATCTATGATCATAATGTTAAACACTTTGTTCTCGATACATTGTAGAAGTGTTCACAATCTGCAACATCTCTACATCATCTCAGTTGTTTCTCCTAGACAGAAATGAGACTTAGTGGATTCTCCTGCTTCTCTGATGTTTCTCCTGAGAAAAAGACTCCAGTATCTCACATATGTCTCCTTAATAAAGTCTCAAACGGCATGCAGATTTGCCCGCAATCAAGTCATAAATCTCATTATGACCTCAAATCATTTCTCGTTAAATTCTTACACATTAATTGTATAGCTCTATGACAACAATTGATGCCTCTACATCATCTCAGCTGTTTCTCGCAGACAGAAATGTCTCTTGCTTCTCAGATGTTTCTCCAGAGAAATAGACTTCAATATATCTCACATAATCTCATATGTCTCCTCAAAGTCTCAAACTGCACTCAGATGTGCTTGCCATCAATAGTCAAAGATCTCATTATGATCTCAAATATTTCTCATCCAAATTTTCCACACCAATTTTATAGCTCTACAACAATTGTCTCGCTTGTTTCTGTTTGTATATCTTCTGAGGAATTTTAGGAGAAACATTTGAGATAAGGCTCTTATTTAAATAAAAGTGATGTGTGAGCTATAAAAGAGAAAGGTCTGAGCAATAACATCTGTGAACAAACGTGATATAATGGTAAACTCATCATTTTCTTGATGTGTTGTAGAAATATTTATACCCACAACAACTTCTCAATTGTTTCTCCAAAACAGAAATGAGACTAAATGGAGACTCCTGTAATGAATGAGACTAAAAAGACTCCAGTATCTCACATGTGTCTCCTAAATAAAGTCTCAAATTGCACTCAGATTGCCTGCAATCAAAAGTTAGAGATCTCATTATGATCTCAAACATTTCTCATCAAATTTTTCTGCACAAATTTTATAGATCTATAACAATTTTCAGACTCATTTGTATCTGTGTGTATTTCTCCTGAGGAGTTTTAGGAGAAACAGCTGAGACAAAGTTCTTACTCCAATAAATGTGATGCATGAGACATAAAAGAAAAAAAATCTGAGTAATAACGTCTACAATCTCACATGATGTAATGATAAACTCTTCAGTTCTCCTGATATGTTGTGGAAGCATTCTCATTCTTCAACATCGCTACACCATCTCAGTTGTTTCTCCTAGACAAAAGTGAGATTAAATGGAATCTTCTGCTTCTCAAATATGTCTCCTGAGAAAAAGTCTCCAGTAATCTCTCGTGTCTCAAAACTGTGCTCAGATTCGCCTTCAATCAAAAGTCAGATCTCATTATGATCTCAATCATTTCTCATTAAATTTTTTCACATAAATTTTATAGCTCTATAACAATATTTGACATTTCTACAACATCTCAGTTGTTTCTCATAGACAGAAATGAGATTAAATGGAGTCTCTTGCTTCTCAGATATTTCTGCTGAGCTATAAAAGAGAAAAGACTGAGCAGTAATGTTTATGATAATAATAATAAACTATTTTCTTGACACTTTGTAGAATTATTCACACTCTACATCATCTCAGTTGTTTCTCCTGAGAAAAAGACTCCAATATCACAAATAATCTCTCATATGTCTCCTCAATAAAGTCTCAAATTGTACTCAGATTTGTCTGCAATCAAAAGTCATAGATCTCATTATGATCTCAATCATTTCTTGTCAAATTCTTCCACATTAACTTTATAGCTCTATAACAACATTTCTGTCAGGACCACTATCGTCAAAATGATAGACACTTAGGATAAAGTTTGGTTTGGCGGTATAGTTCTATTCTGGGTAAAAACTCCCTGCCCATCCATGCAGCCTGTCATGAACGAGCAGGGAGAGCAGCAATAATAACCCCCCAAGGGTAAATAGAACAGAACCAAGCAGATATCATTGATGTACTTAATGATATTTAAGTGTAACACATTATTCAAGATAAAGGAGTCTGATTCAGCAAGGAATATCAGAAAGCCAAGTCCTGACTGTGGCGAAAGGAGGAGCTGGGGATGGAGGAGGGTAATTTGCTCCTGAGAAAGCGGAAAAAGCTGGCGATTAATACTGAATAGAGTTTATACAGGAATGCCGTGATAGGTGTCGTATTCCTATAGGTAGATGTGATCAGCTGAGAATCAGCTGATGCAAGCTTGACTCACGTGACCTGCCAGAACTAACGCTAACGCTTAATTTGACATCTCTACATTATCTCAGTTGTTTCTCCTGATAAAAAGACTCCAGTAATCTCACGTGTCTCAAAACTGTGCTCAGATTGTCAGATCTCATTATGATCTCAGTCATTTCTCAGCAAATTCTTCCACATTGATTTTACAGCTTTATGACAACAGTTGACATCTCTACATCATCTCCTAGACAGATTCAAGATTAAATGGAGTCTTCAGGTTCTCAGATGTTTCTCCTGAGCTATAAATGAGACGAGTCTGAGCAATAACATCTATAATCATAATTATAATCTCTTCGTTCTATGTTGACATCTCTTATATAATATCTCTACAACATCTCAGTTGTCTCTCACAGACAGACATGAGAGTCTCCTCTCAATCATAATGATAAACTCTTTGTTGTAGAAGTATTCCCTATGAGAAACACACACGCAGCGTTTAGATAATCCTTAAATAGCTAAATCCTAACCGTAGATGGGATCTCACGTTCGGACCGCACCGGGAGAATTGCGCTGACATTTGCTGTAATTTGCTGATCCTCTAAGCGGCTCGCTTCAGTCCGCTTCAGCTGTAAGTGGAGTCAGCCAACAGCAATTACTACACGAGCGGCCGCCGGCGCTCAGCGGGAAGAAGACTTTAGCGGCGCGCTGCTGTCAGGCCGCTGCTCCCGCACCGGGGGACTAATGCTTTCATCGTTCTAGCGAGCTCGTTTCAATGAGACCTCGGGGATTTGGCACGGAAAATTATTCCCATTTTTTCAGCCATCATATAAGACGAGTGCAGCTGCTCGTCTGAAGCTCACGCACGCTGTATTTATGCACGGCTCCAGTCGTTTGCTCACATTGTGCAGGAAAATATTCCTAGTGTGTGTAATTGAGTCCTGCACTTACACTGTCACTGATTCTTTTAAGTGAAGGGAACTTTTAATGAACCTTTGTCTATGTTTCATCTGTGTTTTAGTGTCCTGAAATAAAGATTCTCAATGTTCAGAGTGATAATTCACACAGAAATGCACATTCTGTCATCATTTATGGCCCTCATATCTTTCCAAACCTGTACTTTCTTCTGTGCAACAAAAACATGATGTTTTAAGTAAGACTGGTAAGACAACATTTTCTAAACATCTTTCTTTTTTTGTATTTCACAAAAGAAAGTCATTTGTACATTAGGGCTGCACAATTAATTGAATTAAAACTGAAATCATGATATGCCGTGTTTCAGAGTGAACATCTGAAAATCTCAAAATACCATTACTTTTCTCAAATACTATTTTTTGCTTCGTTAGTATAATTTTTATGTGATATATATTATGAAACAATAATAAAACCAAATATCAATATAAATATTCAATTAAAACTATTTAATAATAATTTAATGCAAATTAAATTATATTCTATATAAAATCTATAAAACAATATATATAAACATTTTTTATTTTACAGTGAAATATTACAACAGTAATATTTCATATTTTGTTTATTATTTTTATAACAAGCAAACACAGCAAACTTGAAGATTTTTAGCAAAACAACTAAATAAATAAATTGCAATTTAAATTGCAATCACAGAACATTTTTTAATCAGATTGTTATTTTTTCCACCCAACCATGTATCCCTATCACACAGGTTTGAAACAACATGAAGGTGTGTAAATAATGACAGAATCATCATTTTTGAGTGAAAGGAATTTTTAAAGATTTTCAATAAATATTTTATGAGGAATTACAGCTCTTAGAAATTACAAACAAGTCATTAAAGAGACACAATAAAACATTTACAACCATTAATAATCTCTCCTTCAACAGTAGAATGTAATAAAAAAAAAAAAAACAAGACAAAATTACTCTAAGAATCCCTCATATGCAAAACACAAACTAGTAAAAAATAAGAAAGTAAATCTAATTTTTATAAACCTGCGGTTCTGCAGAGCTGAATAAATGAAGAGGAATAAGTGTGACGTTCACGGACGCGTCTCGCTTTGATCTGAGTAACTTCAGGCTTGTTAAAGCTTTTTCTGTTCTTGTCCTGTTAAAACTGATTTTCCTTTGAACGCTGGTCTGTAATTGTGGAAGACCACAGCGGGTTCTCCAACACGGCATTTACTGAGAGACCCGTTAAACTCATTAAACAGGTGAGTGTGAACAATGAGATCACAGAATAGACCTTTTCACAGTCTGCGTGTCGTCATATCCGGCTCTGATTAGTAGCGTAAAGGAATTTCCACCTGCATTATTGTCAATGGACAGACGCCAGTTTTGTGAAGAAAATTTAACTAATTTAGTTGGGCTTAGCAATAAACGTCAATATTTTTAAAGAGTTTATTTATACTGACGCCCTACCATGTATGACATCCTTTATTTTAATGTTTAACATTAAGTTATCTGATTGACGCGATTGTCAGCGATTTACATTTTTAATTTTTTTTTAATTTTGTTTATTCTCTGAATATATTTATTGTAATTAACCTCCCGTTTTTGTATACAATATGATGCTGTTCAGTTGCACTCAATCACGCAGGATAAGACTCGTTATTAAGATGATCAATGTAGTTATTTTTGAATAATCCTCTATGGGCTGGAAATGTTTATTTAGCAACTTTAATTTGATATAATTATTGAGGATTGAATCGTAAAGTGTGTGCATTAAATATGTAAGCATAATTGTTTAATGCAATACGTTTCCCCCAAACCATCTAAAACAGTCTTTAGTCGTAATTAACATTTTAAGATTTGGTGCTCTATGCTGTTTGCATCGTTTTCTTGCAGATCTGTAATAAAATAAGGTGCTCAGACTCTGAAGTATTGCGCATACAGATACACTATGGCTCGCACGCTTCCCTTTAAGTCACGAAATATACATCGGAATATCATGAAACCATCTCCCTTGGTTTCACAATACTCAATTAATGATTGTAAACTGAGTTTTGTGTTTTAGAAGACGTATCTGTGCTGAATTGTACATAAATCACAACAATCCCGTTCTATGGGCACAGCCATTGATTCAGGCTGCAGTGGAAGTTCTATTATTTTATCAAGTTTTATTCTGCTCTTCGAATGCGGAAGTGTGAAAAAGACCTATACACTGCTAAATGATAAGCAGCTTGTAGCCCCGCTCACAATGGAATCTCATTGGCTGTGTAAACACCAAATCAACTCTGATTGGCTGATTTTAAAGTCTGCTGTATAGTGTGTCAGTACAGAATGAAAAGAGAGCGGGAGAAAGTAAAAGAGGGATTTTATTCGCTGGTGTCCCTGAGGATGATCCAGGCGTCACTCCAGTAAACAGGTAATTACGGCGCTCCAGCGCGGCTAAAGCAGTCTATTAAAGGAAGTGATTGCGTTCAGAGCGCTGGAACTCCACAAACATCTCACAACAATTAACTAGCAATCGGACGCGGCCTCCAGGGGAATGCTGGGAAACGGACTCGCTGACAGCCAGATTAGACCGGACACATAGCGGCTAATCCATTTATTCTGTACTAAACCCCCCACAACAGCAACAACAGATGATTAATTGTTTCAAGACGCCGTTTCAGCATTAAATGGTTCAGTGTGTGTGTATGTGTGTGTGTGTGTGTGACACTGCAGTCCAAAGTTGTTCTGACACAAAATAATGAAAGTTTGTTTCTTACCTTGTGTGGCGATGTAATGATTCGGTCGATGATAGCCCTATAAAAACAACAAGAACCATTACTTCTTACAACATGAAAAATTCCATTTCAGCTACATAACATCATAAATATATTCATATTTTGGTAACACTTTACAATAGGATTCCATTTGTTTACATTAGTTAACTAGATTAGTTAACATGAACCAACAATGACAAATACTTGTAGCATTTGTTAATCCTAGTTAATATTAATTTCAGCATTTACTAATGCATTAATAAAATCCAAAGTTATATCTGTTAATCTTAATTAATGGTCATGAACTAACATGAATTAACAGTGAACAGTTTAGTTTTATTAATTAATGTTAACAAAGATTAATAAATACTGTAACAAATGTATTGCTCGATGTTAGTTAAGGTTAGTTAATGCATTATTGAGCATTAACTAATAAACCTTATAGTGAAGTATTATCGATATTTTAATTAATTAAATACATGTAATATAAATATTGTTATATTAAATAATATATATATAGAACACGCAAAAATACAATTCAGCTAAAAAACATAATAAATATGATTTAAATGTGTATCATTTAAATGTAATTATGTAATATTTTAAATAATATATTATAATAAATATTACATTGTTTATAGAACATGAAAAACACAATTTAGCTAGAATAAATAAAGATGCTTTAAATATGTATTAATATTTAATATTTTTAACAAACATATGTACATATTAAATAAAATACATAATTAATATTTTTATTTTAATAAATAAAAATATTAATAAATATAGAATGAAGCTAAGTATGAATAAATATAATAATTTTAACAATTTAATAAATGCAAATGAGATATACAGTATACAAACTTACTGAAATAAAACAAAACAGACATTACACTACAGAATCATGAATTCAACATTGCTGTGCAATAAAATGTAAAATAAACTGTTTTGACCAGTGTAATTTTAGTACCACTGAGATATTATTTTGAAAAATATTTTCAAATATTTTTATTGTTTTTTTTTTAATATATATTTTGAATTAGTTTTATTTTTGTATTTTCCACTTTCATTAATTTTTCTTTTTAATAAAGTTTGTCATTTTGATCAGTTTTCTTTTTATATATGTCTATTTGGCGTTAATTCATTTGTATTATTAAATATTATTAAAGTGACACAAATGTGTTTGTTATGGTTTTAGTTTTAGTTAACTATAATAAGCGCAATGGTTTACAGTCAGAGGTTGATATTGTCGTCAGTGGCTGATATCTACAGTAATTCCTCAGCACAGATTGTGGGATTATGTTCAGAATAGGCTCAGTGTCTGTGGGATTCGGCTAATCCGCTCATTTCATTTGTCAAGCGTCTTGTATCCGCAGCGTCACACTCTTCCTCCCAAACCACACGCGACTGTAATTAGCATCTGGAAGAAAGGCTCTGATGGAGAAGACCACGCATCTATGGGCTTCTCTCTTTATCTTTATGCGTCCCAGCATGAAATTTGTTTATGTCTGAGCCAAAGAACCGGGAAAACCGTCTGTTTACACACCAGAGAAACACCAAACACACCTGTGTGTGTCAGACCAGACAACATTTCATTCTTTAATTTACAGAACATTTATTATAAAAATAAAACATTTTTTATTTTTATATGCTAGAACTATAAGTGCTAAAATGGTGTTTTACTTAATTTTATATATATAACTTGTATCTTTAAAAATCTTTACTGAAACTACATTTATTCCAAACCTTTAATTAATTTAATAAAAAAATTTTTTATTCCAAACACAAATCTTCTTTAGATGCTAAAACTGTAAAAAGTTGCTAAAATTGTATTATATATGTATGTACGTATGTAACAATAGTAACAAATTGTGTTACAATTGTAACAAATCATGTTACAATTACTTCAACCTAAAACTCAAAAAATAAAGAAAAAAAGAAAGAAATAATAAAAGAATAAATTAAATAAAAACAAATAAAACATTGTTTGCTTTATTTAACATTTTTTTTACCTTTATAAATTAATAAACTGAATTTCGTGAACAAAAATAAAACTTCTTGATATGCTAAAATTAAAAAAAAAAAAAAAAAAAAAATGCTAAAACCAATGTTTTGGTTTGTATTCGTTCACCTTTACTCAACTCTAAACGATGATATACCATAAACCTCTATTTTATATTTTATAATTTATATATATATATATATATATATATATATATATATATATATATATATATATATATATATATATATATATATATATATATATATATATATATATAAAAGCTTGTTGCAAATACTATATACTAACTCTAACCTAAAACTCAAAAGCATTGTTTACTTTATTTCTGAATAATTCACATCTCTAAATAGAAAGCTGGTCACTTTGAGCTGAGTTCTGGCTAAAGTTGATTAGGTGTAAGTAATGAAAGCCTGACTGGATTCATGAAAGATTCATTCTGAGTCTGTGATTGTGAAGATGAACTTCAGGCGGCTCGTGTCGTGTTGAGAAGAGTCAGATGTGTTTATCAGAGCTGATGGATTTCAGGGTCAGTGTTCCTCTGCTGAATGTTAAAACCACACAGAAACTCTTTAATGATCTGCTCTGAGAATTCATCCAGAAAACAAATGATTATTATTAACTGCCTTCTGCTTCTTTACTGATCCGCCTCATTTACCTTCAACTTTACCACACCAGTAAACGTCATTAAAGTCATTAAATGTCATCATTCTGACATCATTTACTCGCAGTTTTGCTCCAAACCTGTTTGACTATATTTCTATTTGAGGCACAAAATACGTTTAACAGCTGCTCTTTTTAATTTTTCCACACTCTTTTCTATTTTATTTCACAATTCTGATAATTACATAATAAATATTATTATAATTAATAATTATAATATTATTATAATACAAAATAAATATTATTTAAATTTAATTATTAAAATAATAAATATTATATATAAGAATAAATAATAAAAATCCTGTTAATATTAATGTTATTAATATAACTAGAATTAAATAAAATGAACATTTTAAATATAATATAAAATACTAAAAATACATAATATAATATAATATAATATAATATAATATAATATAATATAATGAATGGGTTTCAGAAAACAACAGTGTGAATGCAAAATAGAGTAAGACCTGTGTTAATGAATATTAAAATACTATTCAAATATTTAATATTTAATATTATAAAATAATATAATTATTACTATTATTTTATTTATTATGTAATTATTAAAAAAATTATTTAGTATTTCAAATAATTAATAAAATATATAAAACCGTAATAAAACCAAATATTAACATAAATATAAATTTAAAATGATCTTTTTCATGATCACAGAAAAGATATCTAAATATTGTCTGAAAATGTTCTGATTCTTTATTACTGATCTTTATAGTTGTTATACATGTTATAGCATTATATATTTATATTGTTTTATTGTATTTGAACATTCAAAGTTATTTTTATTTGAAAAAAGTTTTTTTTTATATACACTTTTCTTTAAAATCTGATTTTGTTATGCAATTTAATATCATGATAAAATCGTTTACTGTGACAAATGATCACAACAAAAATACTTTTGATCTGTCACAGGGCTAGTTAAATCAATTTTTAAATCATTTTAAGTGTTTTTAAATTCCCTGCTTTATTGTTGTGATTATTTTTTTATGATTATTTTACTTCCTTTTATGTAAAGCACTTTGAATTACCATTGTGTATGAAATGTGCTATATAAATAAACTTGCCTTGCCTAGTTTGGAACGACATAAAGGTGAGTAAATGATGACAGAAAGTTAACTTTTGGGTTAACTAGTCCTTTAACGAGTACTGCTGAATATTAAACGCAGAGAACAGCGTATCTGACAGACATTACTCATCAAATCCCAGTGAAATCATGAGTGAATCTGGAGCTGAATGGATCACATGACCTGCTCTGGATTCTCCCAGCATGCTCTTGTGTTCTGTGTGTTTATGATTGTGGACAGCAGGATCAGGATCAATATTCACGAGGCGCACCGTTTGACAGCCAAACACTACAACATTTACTCTGCCAACATCAGCTGGCTTATTTTAGTCACTAGAGAAACACCTCACTGCTTAACTCAATAACCACAGAGCCAGAGCCCAGAAACAGGGAATTCTGGGATAGAATGGATTATAACACACATTTATACAGCAGCTGATATGAGTTCATTCATTAAGTTTCTTGAGCTACCATTAAGCAACATCTGAATGAGTAATATATATGTTAAGTACATATAATTTATATATTGTATAATATAATATAACATAATATAAAGTATATTTGTAGCAATAGCCAAAAATACATTGTATGGGTTAAAATGTATAAAATCATTAGGATATTAAGTAAAGATCATTTTCCATGAAGATATTTTGTAAATTTCCTACCGTAAATATATCAAAACTTAATTTTTGATTAGTAATATGCATTGCTAAGAACTTCATTTGGACAACTTTAAAGGTGATTTTCTCAATATTTTGATTTTTTTGCACCCTCAGATTCCAGATTTTCAAATATTGTCCTATACTAACAAACCATACATCAATGCAAAGCTTATTTATTCAGCTTTCAGATGATGTATAAACCTCAATTTCCAAAAATTGACCCTTATGACTGGTTTTGTGCTCCATGGTCTCATATAATATAATAACTGGGTTTCAGAAAACTACAGTATGAATGGAAGCAGGTTGAGACCTGTGATAATTAATTAACAAAATCTTAGCAAAATATTTAAAATTAACATTAAAAATATAATAATGTTATTGTATTTTTTTATTACTGAAAAAGTATTTAAATTATTTAATATTAAAATCAAACAAAAATATTAACAATATATGATTAAAACAGTTAAATTACTGTTAAACATTTAATTGCATATTTATATAAATTATTTAATATTAAAATAAAACAAAAATATGAATAGCATATTGTTAAAATTGCTAAATTATTATTAAACAATTAATTGAGAAATTTTAATACTAAAAGCAAACAAAAACATTGAAATTATTTAAAATTAACATTAAAAATTTTATATTATTGTATAGTATTGTATTATTATTATATTTGTGTGTGTGTGTGTGTGTGTGTGTCTGTGTGTGTGTGTGTGTTCACAGAGGTTTGGTCTGTTATTGTCTGCGGTGTGAAAATCTAATCCTGAATCTGCTGACGGTGCGTCTGGATTAACAGTCTGTTTGGTGAGACGAGACGTGAATGAGAGGTGTGTGATCCTGATGTTTATTCACACACACACACACACAATCTCTCACACTCACACTGACCTTTCACCAGAGCGCTGGACAGTGTGTGTACTTACATCAACATAATTAGCATTAATGTAGTCTGAGCTCTGCTCTCCCTCCAGAGGCTGCAGCCGCACACGAGAGTGATCGTCTGAAACACACAAACAAACAAAAACAACAACAAACGCATCAGTCACATTCATCACACGAAACAAAACACACAGAGACTCAACATTAATTCTTGTTTGGGTCAATCACACACACACACACACACACACACACACACAAAACTTAAGATGAGACAGTCATTCACTTTTTTCATTCAGATAATTTCACAATCATGAAATTAAAAAAATAAATAAAAAAATAACAGCAGTATTATAATTTAATTATAAATTATATACATACTTTATATACAATACACAGGTGCATCTCAATAGATTAGAATGTTGTGGAAAAGTTCATTTATTTCAGTAATTCAACTCAAATTGTGAAACTCGTGTATTAAATAAATTCAGTGCACACAGACTGAAGTAGTTTAAGTCTTTGGTTCTTTTAATTGTGATGATTTTGGCTCACATCTAACAAAAACCCACCAATTCACTATCTCAACAAATTAGAATACTTCATAAGACCAATAAAAAAAACATTTTTAGTTAATTGTTGGCCTTCTGGAAAGTATGTTCATTTACTGTATATGTACTCAATACTTGGTAGGGGCTCCTTTTGCTTTAATTACTGCCTCAATTCAGCGTGGCATGGAGGTGATCAGTTTGTGGCACTGCTGAGGTGGTATGGAAGCCCAGGTTTCTTTGACAGTGGCCTTCAGCTCATCTGCATTTTTTGGTCTCTTGTTTCTCATTTTCCTCTTGACAATACCCCATAGATTCTCTATGGGGTTCAGGTCTGGTGAGTTTGCTGGCCAGTCAAGCACACCAACACCATGGTCATTTAACCAACTTTTGGTGCTTTTGGCAGTGTGGGCAGGTGCCAAATCCAGCTGGAAAATGAAATCAGCATCTTTAAAAAGCTGGTCAGCAGAAGGAAGCGTGAAGTGCTCCAAAATTTCTTGGTAAACGGGTGCAGTGACTTTGGTTTTCAAAAACACAATGGACCAACACCAGCAGATGACATTGCACCCCAAATCATCATAGACTGTGGAAACTTAACACTGGACTTCAAGCAACTTGGGCTATGAGCTTCTCCACCCTTCCTCCAGACTCTAGGACCTTGGTTTCCAAATAAAATACAAAACTTGCTCTCATCTGAAAAGAGGACTTTGGACCACTGGGCAGCAGTCCAGTTCTTCTTCTCCTTAGCCCAGGTAAGACGCCTCTGACGTTGTCTGTGGTTCAGGAGTGGCTTAACAAGAGGAATACGACAACTGTAGCCAAATTCCTTGACACGTCTGTGTGTGGTGGCTCTTGATGCCTTGACCCCAGCCTCAGTCCATTCCTTGTGAAGTTCACCCAAATTCTTGAATCGATTTTCCTTGACAATCCTCATAAGGCTGCGGTTTTCTCGGTTGGTTGCGCATCTTTTTCTTCCACACTTTTTCCTTCCACTCAACTTTCTGTTAACATGCTTGGATACAGCACTCTGTGAACAGCCAGCTTCTTTGGCAATGAATGTTTGTGGCTTACCCTCCTTGTGAAGGGTGTCAATGATTGTCTTCTGGACAACTGTCAGATCAGCAGTCTTCCCCATGATTGTGTAGCCTAGTGAACCAAACTGAGAGACCATTTTGAAGGCTCAGGAAACCTTTGCAGGTGTTTTGAGTTGATTAGCTGATTGGCATGTCACCATATTCTAATTTGTTGAGATAGTGAATTGGTGGGTTTTTGTTAAATGTGAGCCAACATCATCACAATTAAAAGAACCAAAGACTTAAACTACTTCAGTCTGTGTGCACTGAATTTATTTAATACACGAGTTTCACAATTTGAGTTGAATTACTGAAATAAATTAACTTTTCCACAACATTCTAATTTATTGAGATGCACCTGTAATGTCTGAGTTTCAGAAAACAACAGGTGAATGTGTTGATTAATAGTAAATGAAATATTATTAATAAATATGAAATAATATTTTAATGCTAACCTGTGTGTATTATTTTATATTTTATTATCATTTTCTAAAAAAATATGTATGTAATATATTTATATAAAGTATATAGGCATATTTATTTTAAATGAATATATATGCATATTTATTTAAATTATTTAATATTAACAAAGAAAAATAATAACTGTATGTTACTCTAATTGTTAAATTTTTGTTACTTATTAAACATTTAATTTAATATTTTAATTATGTAATTTAAAATAATATTTAAATATAATAAATATCTATATAATATAATTACTGGGTTTCAGAAGACAACAGTGTGATAACAATTTTAACATAATAAAGATTTTTATTGTTAAAAAATCTTTTGAACTGATGCTTTTTTGGACTCTTTTGTTTATCAGAAAGACCTAAAAAAAATAAAATAAAATATTGTTTTATCTTTGGTTTGAAAACATCTAAAGCGCAGACATTTATCTTTCATAATCTAATTCTAAACAAACTCTTTCTATAACCTACATAAAGCAACTAATGGAATCAGTCGCAGAAGATTCAGACCAGCACTGCCTGTATGTAAATGATTTCATATTAAATAAAAAAATAATATAAAATTAACCACATTTTATTAAAATTGTTAAATTATTATTAAACATTTAATTGAAAGTTTATTTAAAATATTTAATATCAAAATCAAACAAAATGTTAATAGTTTATCAAAACTATTACATTATTAGTAAACATTTAATTGCAAATTTAAGTGATTCAATAATAAAATAAAAAAATATTACTAGAATATTATTAAAATTGTTCAATTATCATTAAACATTTAATTGAAAGTTTATTTTAAATATTTCATATTAAAATCAAACAAAATGTTAATAGTTGATTATTAAAACTTAAATTATTAAACATTTAATTGCACATTTAAATGATTCAATAGAATCAAACAAAAATACTATTAGTATATTATTAAAATTGTTGAATTATTATTAAACATTTAATTGAAAGTTTATTTTAAATATTTCATATTGAACAAACAAAATGTTAATGGTTTATTATTAAAACTGTTAAATTATTAAACTTTTAATTGCATATTTAAATAATTCAATAATAAAATCAAACAAAAATACTACTAGTATATTATTAAAGTTGTTAAATTATTATTAAACATTTAATTGAAAATTTATTTTAATTATTTCATATTAAACTCAAACAAAATGTTAATAGATTATTATTAAAACTGTTAAATTATTAAACATTTAATTGCATATTTAAATAATTCAATAATAAAATCAAACAAAAATACTACTAGTATATTATTAAAGTTGTTAAATTATTATTAAACATTTAATTGAAAGTTTATTTTAAATATTTCATATTAAAATCAAACAAAATTGTTCACAGTCAAGTCACCTTTATTTATATATAGCGCTTTTAACAATACAGATTGTGTCGAAGCAGTTTTACAGAATTAAATAGGAAAAATAGTGTATAATAATGCAAAATAGTATATTATTAAAACTGTTTCATTATTATTAAATATTTAATTGCATATTTAACTAATTCAATAATAAAATCTAACAAAAATACCAGTAGTATATTATTACAATTGTTAAATTATTATTAAACATTTAATTGAAAATGTATTTTAATTATTTCACATTAAAGTATATTATTAAAATAGTAAACATTGAACTGCATATTTATGTAAATTATTTAATATTAAAATCAAATAAATATTAATAGTATTTTATTACATTTCTATAATTATTACAAATTTAATTGAAAATGTATTTAAATTATTACACATTAAAATGAAACAAAACACTTCTACCAATATGAGCAGCTAAACTCAACTGACAAACTCCTGTTTTTCTCTGTCAGAGACGCTGAAGCGATGTGACTCACTTCGAGAAGCTGATTTTCATAACGCCCGCTGACGCTCGCTTTGCTTTAAGGAGAGTTAATTACACACACACACACACACTTCTGTACGTACATGCGATGATGTTGCCGTAACGGTTCTTCATTCTGTTCTCGTCTTTTTTGGCAGAATCCCACGGCGCCGCTTGCCCTTCGAAGAAGCTCTGAAAGACAACGACAAAACAGACAAAAACACAGTTAGCAGAACGAACATTAGCGACGAACAAACAGGTCAAAGGTCAGGACAACACATGAGAATGGAGTCGGACATAAATAGCCAGAGAAAAGAGGAAAATTAACTTTATGATCATGAATCAGAACATGCAGCATCTCTATTACCACAGAAAATCATATCAAATTACTAAAGCTATATTTCAATAGATTTTGACATTAGCATGTTTACTCTAACAAGTGTACAATATTCACCAAACAAATCAAACTAAAATATTAAATATTATGAAATTATTATTAAACATATAACTGAATATTTAAGTGATTGAATATTACAATCAATAAAATATTATATTAATTTTTTTGTTACAAATTAAATATTAATTATTATTAAAACCTTAGTAGTATATTATTAAAATGGTTACATTTTTAATACAGAATTAATTTAATATTTATTAAATGTTAAAGTTAAAATAAAATAAAAATATTAAGTGTATAATTCAAATTCTTAAACTATTATTAAAAATTTAATTGAAAATGTACTTACATTAAAATTAATATCAACAAAAATGTTAATACTATATTAAATGTGTTAAATTATCAATAAACATTGAATATTTTTTAAAAAAGTTTAATATTAAAATTAATAGTCTATTAATAAAATATAATTAAATACTGAACTGAATATTTATTTAACATATTATTTAATAGTTAATATATAAATACTATTAAAATATGTAATATTAAACTATATTGTAATATTTTTGTAATTTTCTACATTCTATAATATTTATATAAACATCTAATACGTAATAAATTAAAACACACCAGCCCATTTTTAACATTTTCAACATTTTTCTTGCTTCATCTGCCATCTTGGATGCATTTTCTTTCACTTGTTGCAATGCATTCTGGGATTATCTTATGCACAAAGAAATCATGACATGCTACGTCAAAATTTGGTGAAAAGAATGCATCGTATAAGGTGACAAATGCACCTACAGTCTAAAGCCTTAAAATGCTGCCTATATGAGCTTTTAGAACAAGACAACATAAACAGTGTTTATTGCATTACATCCTCTTCTAGTATTTGTATTCAGAGGTTGTTTTAATATTATTTTCTGTGGTAATTCAGATGCAGTGCTGACCGCAGGAGCTCGATCACTGCGTGAGATTTACATTGAACGAAATGAAAGCGTGAGAGAGACAGAAAGAGAAACGCGGCGCAGCAGCAGCCGAATCCAAGCCGACGTTTGTTCCTCCTCAACAGAAACTCATCAAACATTAATGCTCTCCTCGCCGCGCAATTACAACTAATTATGAAAATAAACTTCAGCGCTGGCTTCTGAGGGCCGTTCGGCTGCTTTTTCTGTGGACAAGAGACAGAAATAGAGTCTGATATTCATCCAGAGACAAGCGATGTGATTGCGATGATTGTGCTGAACACAATGATGACATGAGCTTCATCTGCAGGAGAATCGGCTGATCATCGGCTCTTTGTGCTTTAATGACCGCCGCGTGACGTCTGATGTTCACCGTCGGAAAAAACACCGCTTTCTGACGAACATCTCAGCTCTAAAGCGCTTCTATTGAAGTTATGCATTGAGATTATAAGTAAAGTCTTATGGTTAGCATGAATCACAGCAGAAGGAAAGATGAGTCAGATTTAACCTGCAACCCTCTTTCATTTCAAGAAAGTGAACCTTTAGAAGAGTTACAGAAACAGAAAAACAACTCTGATTGAAAAGTCTTTCATTTTGATGTCTGTGTCCGGAAAATAAATATAAACATCTTATTTTCAAATGCACTACTGTTAAAAAGTGAAAAAGTATCTTCTGCTCAACAAGGCTGCATTTATTTGATGAAAAATACTGTCAAAATTGTGAAATATTATTAGAATGTAAAATAGCTGTTTTATATGTGAATGTGTGTTAAAATGTAATTTATTTCTGTGATCAAAGCTGATTTTCAGCATCATTACTCCAGTCTTCAGTGTCACATGATCCTTCAGAAATCATTCTAATATGCTGATTTGCTGCTCAAGAAACATTTCTGATTATTATCAATGTTGAAAACAGCTGTGCTGCACAATATTTTTGTGGAAACTGTGATACATTTTATTTTTCAGGATTCACTGATGAATAGAAAGTTAAAAACAATAGCGTTTATTTGAAATAGAAATCTTTTGTAACATTATAAATATCTTTGCTGGCACTTTTGATCAGTTTAATGCAGCGTTGATGATATAAAAGTATTAATTTCTTAAAAACAATAAATAAATAAATAAATAAATAAATAATGCAATACATAATAAATATTAAATATATACATAAAATAAAATTAAAATAAAATTATTAAATAAAAAATTAAAAAATACTAAACAAAAACTTAGTATTAAAATAAAAACACAACAAAATTACTAAAACTTTAACTAAAATGAAAATGAAGATGGAAAATATAAAAATGAAATCCAATTTAAAATATTTAAAAAAAAAAAAATTAATAGTATCTCAGTGATACCAAAATAACACTACACTGACGGGCTCTCAAAGTTATTTTATAATTTAAATATAATAATGTAATATATATATATATATATATATATATATATATTGCCAAAAGTATTAGGACACCCCCTTCTAATGAACAGGTTTGACTACTTTAGTAATTTCCATGAGTACAAATCTTAATGTTTAAGCATATAATGATATTCTAGGGAATTCTGTGCTTCTAATTTTAAAGCAACAGTTTGGACAGGACCCTTTTCTATTCTAACATGACAATGTCTCTGTGTATAAGGCAAGGTTCAAAAAGAAATGATTGATTTAGTCAGTGTGGAAGAACTTGACTGGTCTGCAGAAAGCCAAGTCCTAATCCAAGCTGAACTCCTCTGGTGTGACTTTAAATGCAGATCTTGAGCCAAAAACTCATCACCAAACTCCAATGACTTGTACATATGGGTACAGTCATTTTAGACACTTCCAAAACTGTTGCAACAGAGATGGAAATACAGTTTTTAAATACATGAATTATGTTTCCATCTTTGTTGCCACAGTTTTGGAAGTGCCTTTTTCTGTTCTAAAGAAGGGGGTGTCCCAATACGTTTGTCCATATAGTGTATGTACAAGTCATTGTGTTTGGTGAAGAGTTTTTGATTAGGTTAAAAAATAACTAAAAAATACAGCTAACTAACACAATAAAAACATGATAACATAATAAAAACCATTTTTTTATTTTTGAAAATAAAAAATAAACTTCTATATATATATATACACACACATATATATATATACAGTTTTGTAAACGTCATGAAATGCAGATGCATTTAAAGCACGTAAAGAGACATTTAATGAACGTTGACGTTGCTTCTCTGTTATTTTCCTCCTGAAGCAGCAGCAGTTTGTTATTCAGCGTGTCTTTGGAGACGGCTGTCCTTTCATGTGGCATCAGTCACAGCGAGCCGCGCCGAAGGTACGAGCGACTGACAAGCACCTTTCAGATAATCAGATGCAGGAGTCCGACGAGAGACGCAGCGGGAAAATCAACACAACTGAGTCAAACGAGCGCCGACAGTTACTGCACTCAGCACACACACACTCACACACACACACACATTTAAATATTCAAGACGGTCACACGCAGACGCCTCCGAGAGTATTTACACAGCCAAGACACGTTATGAAGCGCAGATTCTGTCAAACAAACACTGACAGCGCTTCTGTGTGCTTTCACTGGTGTATAAACACAAGACACGCAGGAAAACAGGCTCAACTTACAGGAATAATTCAGCCACAGATGTTTTTCACCCAGAAAAAAAACATGTCCAAACCAGTAAGACTTTGGTTAATTTTCGAAACACAAATTAAGATATATGTAATCAACCCTGAGAGGTTTAGATCATTGTTTAGATGTTAATAAAAGCTTAAATGAAATCTGTTTATCATATAAAATGATTGAATCTCTTCAAAAAACTTGAATTAACTTGAATTTTGGTTCCCGTTCAATGGAGGGACAGAAACCTCTCAGGTTTCATTAAATATCTTAAAATTTGTGATTAACTAAAGTCTTATGGGCTTGGAATGACATGAGAGTGTGCCTGGGTTATTATCGTTAAATATATATTTAAAAAAAAACTTTAAAAAAAGATAATTAATTGAATATAAAAAACTTAAACATATCTTTTTTAAAAAATAACATTAAATATTAAAAACAATAATATTGTTATTATTGTTTAATAAATAAATTAAATGTAAAAAAAAACTTCAACTTATTAAAAATTGAATAAACAATAAAATCTACTTAAAATAAACATTAACTGAAATAAATTTAAGAAACTTATTAAAAAAATCAAATTAAATAAAAATAACAGTAATACCCAAAATAAACTGAAACAAATCAAATATTAAAAACTTTAACTTATTTAAAAATATAAAATAAAAAGATTTATAACAAATAATATAAACAAATAAATTCAATATTTAAAAAAAACTTAAAATTATTTTATTTATTGTTTTATTAGCTGGTTGGCAAAGCACGATTTCTCATTTTCATTTAGTAAAACAAACTTAATAGAAACTATATAGGCATTAAAAACAAAATAAATAATGAAAATGACAAAAGAACTTAATACTTCTTTTATTTTAGCTATTTTCCAAGGGAACATTTCTAAGCTAGTACTAAGCTATCTAAAACTAAAACTTATTATTTAAAACTTATTTGACATATTTAAAAAAAACTAATACAAAATAAGAAAAACAACAAAATTACTTAAAATGTAACTTAAAAAAAAAAAAAACTGTAATTGTATTTCAGTGACACTAAAACAACACTGGGGTGAGTAAATGATGACAGTCCTTTCATTTTTGGGTGAACTGTCTCTGTAAGAGTTGCTGAAGTGAAACAGGAGAGAATAATGATTTTCAGACTTTGCTTGATGGAAAAATAATCTTTTGAAATATAAAAATGTGGTGCTGAATAAATAAGCTTCACAGCAGACTGGAATGGAGCGGATGGAGAAATGGCTGCAAGGAAGCTCCAGGCTGTTTCTGTCCCTCTAGGCTACTCGCTGCGATTGGCTGAGCCTCAAAACCACAGCCAATCAGAAGCATGACCAGAGCCACAACCGTGGCATGATTCTTTGGCGATGCTAAAAAAACGGATCAGGATTCGTCCAGAACGAGACGAGCGACTCAAACATTAACTGGCGCTGAGGATAAAAGCAGGAGGTGAAATCAAATCTAATAAACAGAGTGGTGAAATGAAATTGATGCCGAATAACACGCGCTCTCTGAAAGATGTCAAAACAAGAATGAATAAAACAAGCATCAAACCCAACTTAATAATGCATGTTGTAAGAGGCAGTTGTGGATTCCCTGCTGCTCTTTATTGTTATGCATCCCAGCATGCTGGAGGTATCTGTGGATGGATTTCTGCACTCGAACCATGAGAAGCGCAATGACGCCAAACCCTCCACCTCTGTGACGTCTGACAGTGACTGTTAAAGCTTTACAGTTTACAGGTCCAGAAGCTTCTGATGTGTTTCATCCACAAATAAACTTCACCAGATGGAAGATTTTAATGCGATTTAAGCACCAGATGTTCAAATGTTGGATTCTGACACTATAAATATATAGTGGAATGAAATATGACACCATTTCTGTTTAAATAAATAGTTAAATTGTTTTGTAACATTATTTAAAACCAAAGAATTTTCTGTTTTGATTTTAATTTTAGATCAAGTTTAATTTTTTTTTTTTTTTTTTTGTCATTTTTATTACTTTTTTTATATTATGGGAGCCTGTTTCTGCTGTGTAATAATAAGACAAATAATAATAATAATATTAACAATAATTGTGATGATCTGGAATGAAATATGACACATTTTCTCTGAGGAAATAGTTAAATTATAGTGAAACAACTGAAAAATTGTGAATCAGAATCAGTGTTAAATTAATTTTTTTATTTTTATTTTCTGTTTTCATTTTATTTTTAGTTAGTTTGAGGAATTTAGTTGTTTTTTGTCATTCATTCATTCATTCATTCATTCATTTTTATGGAAGACCATTTCCACTCTGGAATTAAAAAAAAAAAAAAAAGGTAATGGTGAATTTTAATCTCACAATTCTGACTTTTTTTTTTTTTTTGGTTTCTGCCATGAATAATAAAAATCTTACAATTTTGACTATCTCCATTCTGACTTTTCTTCTCAGAAAAAAAAATTATATCTTGCAATTCTGAATTTTTTCTCTGAAAAAAAATGTGAATAAATTTTAATAAAAATCTAAAATATTCTTAAATCAAGAATAAATAATTTCTAAAATTTCTAATTTAGAAATTTGAAAAAATTCTAAATAAATAAAAATTCTAATAAATTCAGAATACTAATTCTGAAAAAAAGTGGATTGCGAGACAAAAAGTCAAAATTACATTTATTTATTTAATCTGTGAACTTTTTATATTTTAATTTTAGTTATTTTAATTTATCACGTTAAACTAAATAAAAATGAGAAATGTTGCCTTGACAAATAGCTGAAATAAAACAATTGTGTTTTTTAATTTTTATTTCATATAAACTTTATTTTATATCAAGTAACAGTTTTTTTATGGCTTTACTTTTATTTTTTTCTATAATAATTCTGATCAAACACTTTTTTTACAGTGAAAATGACACATAAATGATCTAAAGATACAGAAAAATAAAAAATGCCCATCTCTGGGTATTACAAGCAACCCTGCAACTATATTTTTAGAAAATTTTAAATGCAATTTTATGCAAATCATCAAAACACACAGAACCTTCATAGACTCACATTAGAAAAAGAGCAAAATCTTATCTGATAATATGGCGGGTGGCAACAGCTGCTAAAGTAGGACTGGTGAAATTACAGGAGCTTCAAGACAAACTACAGGACAATCGGGAGCTAACAAGTCATAACAGCAACTAACAAGCAACTAAAATATCTTACATATATCCAAAAAATGCTGCTTACCTCATTTATCTTTTCCAAAGTTAATGTACGGAATAACAAGAAGCAAAAGGAAAGATAAGGGAATATTTTAGTGTTGGACATCTCAAACCACTATTCAACATGGAGGACAGAAACACAGTTAAGACAAGCAACTTTCACATGGAGGAATAAGGGACGAGGGAGTGAGAGCTGAACTCTATGTCTACCTGAACTCTAAAAACAATCTTTATCCATAATGAATCGAGCCCTCAGGGCGGCTCCCAACCCAACGGGCGTCTGGGCTGAAATATTCATTTCATTCAGATGTGAAGGATAAAGCGGTGAGGTTATAGTGAGGGGATGCACAAACACACAGAGTCACACAGTCGCTTTAGACGTTAACAAACGGCCGATCGCACGAGTCTGTCTGCCGTCGTGTGTGTGTGAAGGTAATGCACATCACATCGTCGTGAAACGGAGAGCTAGAGCTTGTGCGCTCAACTGGATTCAACAGTACTTGAGCAGTTTGGTGACGACATGAGCTCATGAAGAAAACAGTGCAAAAATGCTCTTCCTCAGTATTTTTGTCTTGCTTTCCAGTACAAATATCTAAACATTCTTAAATCTTTAAGATAAATTTACGTCAGAAGCAAAATTACTTCAATTAAGTAATTTTTTCTGTAAAAATGATCAAATTTAAATGTTTATGCTTAAAAAATATCTACCAATGGGGTAAATAAAAACAATATTTAAAAATAAAAAATAAAACTTTTCCCGTTTTAAACAATCTCACTTCACATTTTTTTCAGAAAATGAGACTTAGTATTTTAAGTCATTTTGCTTCTCAAGTAAACAGATCTTGACTTAAGAATATTTAGATATTTGTACTGAAAAACAAGGCAAAATACTGTCTAAGTATAATAAATCAAGATACATTTTCTTATGCAAAATGAGATATTAAGATATTAAGTCTTTTCTTAAAAACTTATAAAAATAAAGCCAATGAGGTCAGAAAAATAAACCTTTGAATAAACCCCTTTGAATGCTCTTTTAACTAAGCATAAACTAACTTAATTCTAGATTTAAGAATATTTAGATATTTGTGCTGAAAAACAAGAAAAAAATACTATCTAAACCTTTTTAAATCAAGATACTTTTGCTTGTGAAGCAAAATGACTTAAATATTAGATATTAAGTCTTGTTTTTTGAAAATTCAATCAAAATTAAATGTTTACGCTCATAACAATAATAATAAAAAAATATATATATCAATGGGTTAAGAAAATTAATAGTTTTCCCTTTGAATTAAGTTTATGTTTCTGACCCCATTGCCAGATATTTTTTCTTGTTTTAAGCACAAATTCATTTAATTTTCAAAAAAAAAAAAAAAAAGACAAAATGCTATCTAAACATTCTTAAATTAAGATACATATACTTGACATGCAAAATGATTTAAGATATGAAAAATGCATCAACATTAAATGAGTTTACGATTAAATCAAGAATAAATATCTCCCAATGGAAGAAAAAAATTAATCTTGTTTTCCATTTGAATAATTTTTCAAATGCATTTTTTCAAGCATAAACTCACTTAATTTTTGGGAAAATAAGACTTAATATCTTAAGTCATATTGCATTTCAAATAAAAGAATATTTAGATATTTTTACTGGGAAAGAAGATGACATTAAGTCTTGCTTTCTGAAAATTAAGTGAGTTTATGCTTAAAACAAGAAAAATATCTGTTAATGGGCTCCAAAAATTAATCATGCTTTCCCTCTGAAGTTTATTTTTCTGTTCCCACTGACAGAAACTTTTTCTTGTTTTAAGCATAAACTCTTTAAAGGACTTAATGTTGTAAGTCATTTTGCTTCTTAATTAATGTTTTGATTAAAGAATGTTTACATATTTGTACTGGAAAACAAGACAAAAATACTGAGCAAGAAAGTTTTTGCAGTGAATATTAACAAAATACTTCAGCCAAAAATGATTAATTTACTCACTCTCGTGTCGTTTCAAAGCAGTATGACTTTCAAAAAGAGATGTTGAACAAAATGTCTCTGAAAAAAAGTGTCTAATTTGGTTGTAGAGTAAACTGAAGCTTGGATATTCTGCTAAACATCTCCTTTTGTGCTTCACAGAGTGTATTATTGCCTGTGGTGATTATGTTCAATTACCACCCCTAAAAAATAATATGCAAACTGCATGCAGTGACATACAAACATGTGACAAAACAAATGATGTGGAGAGTAAACTAAAGAGAAGTCAAGCAAAAGGACACACCTCATATTCCTCTTTGAAGCCGTAACCCTCAGCGCACTTCATTTGCGTTATGTGCTGAAGAAGATCGGCCACACGGATGGCTGGATGAAGCTGACCCGTTTGATATGGGACGTCCACCGCCTCACGTTTCTTGTAGGAGTGAGTGTGCGACTGCACCAGGCTGCTGGTCTCGCTGTTCATGGTGTGGTTCTCGTCTGACGGGACAAACACAAGAGACAAACGGTCAGCAAACGCAGAAGAAAACTGCAAAGGAATGGATGAGCAGTAGGTTGACGACCACATGAAGAGATGAGCACAGAACAACAGGTGAGTCGGAGCCGAACATGTGCATAAACAGAACGTCACACCATCTACAGCGGTGGCCAAAATGATTAGAACACAAGTATTTTCAGCAGCTAAAAAATGGTTTTAAGTCAGTTATTTCTATCTTTTGCTGTTGTGTGTCAGTAGGAAATATCAGTTTACATTTCCAAACATTCATTTTGCCATTAATTGCAATAATCCAGTGAGATTTTTGTTTTCAGAGATCTGATCTGATCATCTTCCAGTTTGTCTGGAATGACATGAAGAAACAGAACAAACTGAGACAGACTAAATCCAGAAGAACTGTGGAGAACAACGTCTCCAAGATGCTTCAAGAAACCTTCTGTGAAATGTAAACTGATATTTCCTACTGACACATGACAGCAATAGGTAGAAATAACTGACTTAAAACCATTTTTTAGAATTAAAATACTAGTGTTCTAATCATTTTAGCCACCACTGTACACGTTAACACCAAAACAAAACCAAGCCGTCTGTTCTAGCTAAAGAAACTGGCTATCCAATGTCAAAATGAGGTGGCACGAATGGTGAAATGGTGATGTCTGGATGCGGCACCTTCACGACAGGGTTGGGAACCAAAAGAAAGCACATTTGAGGATGCAGGTGAGTGGAGGGTGTCACATATACTGTATATGTATGAAGAGGGTGGCCACGGGTGACGGCCATGCTAGCTAATGGGAGGCGAAATGCGACACAAGGCCATGCGAGAGAGGCGACACGGTTTGAGGGGAGAGGGGGGAGCAGATCCCACTGACAGTCACCCCCAAAAAACACAGGGCCGATTGGCAACTTACCATTAATGGGCACTTTTTAAGAGGATACATAACAGGTTAAATGTGAAGAAAGAAAACAGGAAGAGAGAGGAAAAAGGGTGTAAGCAACAAGATAGTTGAAGCAAGAGCAGCTACACATGAAGTCCAGAGACTATCTGAGGTTCTGACTGACTTACGCTGAACCGTCTGAGGTGTCAAAATGAAGGAATGCGACGAGGCCGAATCTCAACCTGCTCAACGCTTGGGTTCCCCAAGTAAAAATCCCATTCAGGTCCTCCACCGTTAATGGATAAAACTTTCTAAACAGACCTATATGAGCCCTATACGTGATTCAAGCCGGCATTTCAACGTTTATCATGGATCAAGTGTTGAATTTTGTTTAAATTTTGCAAATCGCATTGACATTGATATTGCAATGTTGTTTCAAAGTTTTACTTCTACAGATCTTGTTAAAATTTCAATTCTGAATTTGGTAATGTTTTTGCATTAAACATCATTGTTTTTCAACATTGACACAACAAGAGACATTATTTCAACCTCATTTCAACGTTTATTCAACATCAAGAATCAAGGATGAATCAGTGTTGAATTTTGCTTCAATTTTGCAAATTGAATCAACAATGATCTTGCAACATTGTTTCAATGTTTTACTTTTCATACAGATCTTGTTAAAATTTCTATGCTGATTTATAAGAATTTTGTTTATCTTTTCACAACATTTTTTTTCAATGTTGAAACAACTTGGTGACGTTTCAATGCTTATTCACAGGTGAATCAATGTCACGGATCAAGGATGAATCAGTGTTGAATTTTTTTTTTCAATTTCACAAATCGAATCAACAATGATCTTGCAACGTTGTTTCAATGTTTTATTTTCCCGTACAGAACTTGTAGAATTTAGTTTCAGCTTGGCAAATCAAATCATTGTTGATATCGCAATGTTGTTTCAACGTTTTACTTTTTCTACAGATCTTGTTAAAATTTCAGTGTTGAGTTGTAAGCATTATGTTCACCTTTTCACAACCATTTATCTCTAAACATTTTTTCAATGTTGAAGCAACAACTTACATTATTTCAATGCTTATTCACTGGTTAATCAACGTCATGGATCAAGGTTGAATCAGTGTTGAATTTTGTTTCAGTTTCGCAAATTGAATCAATGTTAATGCTGCAACGTTGTTTCAATGTCTTACTTTCCATACAGATCTTGTTAAAATTTCGTTGTTGATTTCCAAGTATTTTGTTAAACTTTTTAGAACCATTTAGAACTAAATATTTGACATTATTAATTGACATTATTTCAACCACATTTCAACATTTATTCACTAGTTAATCAACATCATGGATCAAGGTTAAATTGTTTGAATTTTGTTTCAATTTTTTACCTTTTTACAACCATTTAGCCCTAATTTTTATTTTTTAACATTGAAACAACAACTTAGATTATTTCAACCACATTTCAAAATGTATTCACAGGTGAATCAACATCATGAATCATGCTTGAGTTGTTGTAGAATTTTGTTACAGTTTTGCAAATCAAATCGGTGTTGATTTTTGTACAAACCTTGTTAAAATGTAAATGTTGATTAATAAGACATTTCAAGCATTTAACACTAAACTTTTTTCCACCGTTAAAACAACTGACATTATTTCAATGTTTATTTACAGGCAAATCAATGTCATGGATCAAGGCTGAATCATCGCTAAATTTTGTTTTGATTTTGTTTTTTTGTATCACAAAATTATTTCAACATTTTACTTTTCCTACAGATCTTTTTAAAAAAGTATTTTGTTCACAACTTTTTAGCACTGAACGACATAAATTTCAACACTGAAGGTCGGTCACGTGCGTTCAGGGATGAAATCTGCTTCTGTAGACTAAAAAGTTCACTTTCATGGCATAAATAATGTAATTCTGAAAACAGTGAATGAATGCAGTATAACTAGGTAGCTAGTTACCTACTTAAAGTCATTATTTGGTTCATCACTTACTCACAAGTCATTCCAAACCTGTATGACTTGTTTTCTTGTGTGGAACATAATACAATGAAAGTCAATGGGGTCCAAAGTTGTTTGGCTCTTCTTTTGTGTTCCACAGAAGAAAGAAACGAGCAAATGATGACAGAATTATATTTTTGGGGTGAACTATCCTGGGAACTATTCATGGGACGACTACTTCATTAATTCCCTCGTAAGTACGCATTCTTGTGTCTTTCGAACGAATGAATGGGAAAAATACTTCCTGAACCCAAGATATCATTTAATATAGTAATTTGGAGCAGTTTTTAAAGTTCATAAATGTGACCCTGGACCACAAAACCAGTCATAAGTAGCACAGGTATATTTGTAGCAATAGCCAAAAATACATTGTATGGGTCAAAATGATCGATTTTTCTTTTATGCCAAAAAATCATTAGGATATTAAGTAAAGATCATATTCCATGAAGATATTTTGTAAATTTCCTACCGTAAATATATCTAAACTGAAATATGATCAGTAATACGCATTGCTAAGGACTTCATTTGGACAACTTTATAGGCAATATTCTCAATATTTAGATTTTTTGCACCCTCAGATTCCAGATTTTCAAATAGTTGTTTCTTGTCCGATCCTATCAAACCATGCATCAATGGAAAGATTATTTATTCGGCTTTCAGATGACGTATAAATCTCAATTTCAAAAAATGACCCTTATGACTGGTTTTGTTGTCCAGGGTCACATTTAGTATAGTGATTTGGAGCTGTATTTAGTTCTTAGATTAGTATTACTACGAGCATTGTTATAAAACAGACTCTGACGTGTGCACAATAAATTTTATAATGACAAAGTGTGTTTTAAGTGCTATCGTGACCATAGGGAACACGTCTGAAGACACGGATGGAAATGACCATGGGTCGCTTTATTCGTTCGTGCCACACTGTCACTCCCCCCTCATCCGGTCCACATTATCTGTCCATGCACATGAGAGGTCATAGACATACGTGACGTCACACGCACGACACTGAATGCGGATGGGATGGGGTGAAGCCTCGGCTCGGGGAGGAATAAACCCTCAAATCTCACACAGAAGAGAAAAGCAGGCAGGTATGAATGTGAGGAAGCGTCAGATCTACTTCCTGTCTGTCTCTCGTCAACACAAACGGTAACATTTTCTTTTGATGGTCCCTTTTGAACATTCTATTGACAAAAAGTAATGTTGCACCTACATGTCAACTAACTCTCATTCAGTGTTGGGTGTAAGTAGTTACTAAGTAATTAGATACTGTAATTTAATTACTTTTCCCTAGAAAAAGTAAAGTAAGGGATTACTCTTATTTTTTCTGTAATTTAATTACAGTTACTTTTTATGAAATTGAACTTAATACTGTGTATAGACTGTAGAGCATTTATATACAATAATGGATTCAACAAGTCTAACCTTAAAATGCATGCTTTTTATGTACTCTTCTCACTTTAAATACTTTGGTGAGTTAATAAGAATATTGGTAACACTTTAGTCTCCAGTTCTCACTATTAACTAGTTGGTTATTAGCATGAATATTACTGGGATATTGGCTGTTTATTATTACTTAAAAAACACATATTAATGTTTTATTTGGCAAGACCTTATTCTAAATCCTTAATCCTACCCAGTTCCTTAACATCTACTTTACTAAGTATTAATAAGCAGTAATTAGGACTATATTGAGGCAAAATTCATACTTAATAGTTAGTTAATAGTGAGAATTGGACCCTAATCTAAAGTGTGACCAGAATAATCTGTTATTTATTTGAAAGAATTAAAAGAACGGTTTCATGTATATCCTTGTATCATTAACCTGTCGAGATTGATATAGGATTTAAAAAGTACTTTAAAAGTTAAAGTATTTAAATACTTTTTGGAGAGAGTAATTTGTACAGTAATCTAAATTACACTGTTGAAGATGTAATTAGTAACTAGTAATTAATTACTTTTTTTTTTTAAGAGTAACTTACCCAACACTGCTCTCATTAGAGTAATAGTAGACTGTCTGCTTATTATCTGCTGACTCTTTATTGTGATGGTCTCCTAACAGACATTCTACTGACTACAAGTAAGTTTGCAAGCACATGTCAACTTATTCTAACCCTAACTCTACCAGTCTACTAATACTCGACTAACACTCTAATGAGAGTTAGTAGATATGTAGGTGCAATGTTACTTATAGTCAACAGAAAGTGTTAAAGGGACCATCAAAATAAAGTGAAACCACACAAACAAGCTATTCTCAGGACGTCGTCATGTGTGGAAACAGAAACAGAGGGTTTCTCACCTAAGATGGCAGTCGGGACGAAGGGATCTGCTCACGGCCGAAAGACGTGCGGAGGTTTACAGAGAAGAGAAAAGCGGTTCAGTCCACACTGATCCAGATCAAGTCAGTACTGCATTAGTTAGGAAGATTAAACAGGTGACTTACGAACATACAGACATAATTGGTTATGTATAGACCCCATGAAATGATTTAACGATTAATAGTTAGTTATCAGTCGGTAAAACATTTTTAATTTCCATTTATTTAATCAAAAATATAGTAAAAATTGTGAGATATTATTATAATTTAAAATAGCTGATTTCTACGTGAACATCTGTTAAAATATAATTTATTTGACTTCAACACTCTGCTTGCCTCATTTGACCTCAAGCGCATGTCTACTACAGCTACTCACAAATCAGGTAACCAATTGGACCTCATCTACACACGCTACTGCTCAACTGACAACACTTTAGTTACACCGTTTCTCACCTCAGACCACTTCCTCATCACTTCTAACCTCACACTGACTCCGGACACAACACACACTCCTCCGAAGGTCACCTTTCGGTGTAACCTATGCTCACTCTCTCCCACTCGCCTAGCCTCTATGGTTTCATCCTCACTTCCTCCACCCTCTCAGTTTTCAGCACTGGACACAAACACTGCCACTGACACTCTTTGCTCCACTCTAACATCTTGCTTAGACAACTTTTGCCCCCTTTCATCCAGATCAGCACGCACAAACCTCCTCTGCCCCCTGGCTGTCTGATGTTCTCCGAGAATATCGTTCTAGACTCAGGGCTGCTGAGAGGAAGTGGCGCAAATAAAAAAACACTACCGACATTTGTGTATATCAGTCACTCCTCTCCTCCTTCTCTGCAAGTGTCTCCACTGCTAAAACAACATACTACCACAACAAAATTAACAACTGTTCTGATTCTCACACACTTTTCAAAACCTTTTCTACTCTTCTTTGTCCTCTTCACCCCCTCTTTCATCAACTCATATTGCTGATGACTTTGCAATATTCTTCATAAATAAAACAAGAACCATCATTGACCAATTCTCCACACCACAGCCTGACAAAAACTTCACAACCACAAATACTCATTCTCTCTCCTCCTCCTCTTCACTCTCGGAGGAAGACGTTTCTAAACTTACCCTTTCCAATCACCCTACTACCTGTCCGCTTGATCCTATCCCCATTAACCTCCTTCAGGCCATTTCTTCTTCAGTTATACTTGCGCTCACTCACATTATCAACACCTCTCTTCATTCTGGCACATTTCCCACAGCATTCAAGCAGGCTCGGGAAACCCCACTGCTTAAGAAACCCTCTCTAAATCTAGCTATTTTAGAAAACTACAGACCGGTATCCCTTCTTCCGTTCATTGTAAAGACGCTTGAGCGAGTTGTGTTCAACCAACTCTCTCTGTTTCTTGCACAGAACAACCTCCTGGATAGCAACCAATCTGGCTCCAAAAGCAGCCACTCAACCGAGACTGCCCTGCTCTCGGTTACTGAAGCCCTGAGACTGGCAAGAGCGGCTTCCAAATCCTCAGTACTCATCTTGCTGGATCCGTCTGCTGCCTTTGACACAGTTAACCACCAGATCCTCCTGTCCACCCTCATGAAGATGGGCATCTCAGGGACTGCACTCCTGTGGTTCAAGTCTTACCTTTCTGGTAGGTCCTTCAGGGTGTCTTGGAGGGGTGAAGTCACAACTTCTTGCTACTGGAGTTCCTCAAGGCTCAGTACTTGGACCGCTTCTCTTCTCCATCTATATGTCATCTTTAGGATCAGCCATTCAGAAGCATGGCTTTTCCTATCACTGTTATGCTGATGACACTCAACTCTACTTCTCATTCCAACCCTTGTCCAAGCTCTTGTTCTCTCCAAACTGGACTACTGTAATGCTCTCTTGGCAGGCCTTCCTGCATGTACTATCAAACCTCTGCAACTGATCCAGAATGCAGCAGCCAGAGTGGTCTTCAATGAGCCGAAGAAAGCTCATGTCACACCTCTCTTCATCAGCTTGAACTGGTTGCCAATAGCCACTTGTTTCAAATTCTAAATGCTATGTGCACTTGGCTAGACTAACTGAGACTTGTCACAGCACTTGTATATTGTTGCTCTCTCGTTGATCTGATTGTCTCTACTTTGTAAGTCACTTTGGATAAAAGCGTCTGCTAAATGACTAAATGTAAATGTATTTCTGTGATCAAAACCGAATTTTCAGCATCATTACTCCAGTCTTCAGTGTCACATGATCCTTCAGAAATCATTCTAATATGCTGATTTACTGCTCAAGAATCATTTCTGATTATTATCAATGTTGAAATCAGTTGTGCTGCCCAACATTTTTGTGGAAACTGTGATACATTTTATTTTTCAGAATTCACAGATAGAAAAGTTCAAAAGAACAGCATTTATCTGAAATAGAAATCTACTGTAACATTATAAATGTCTTTACTGTCAATTTTAATCAATTTACAGCATCCTTAATAAATAAAATCAATGTTATTTTAGTATCATTGAGATACTATTATAGTTTTAAACAACATTTTATGTTCAATAATTCATTTTCATATTTTGTTTTTATTTTAATTTTAGTTAAAGTTTTAGTAATTTTGTTGTTAATTTTGTATTAATTTTTATTTTAGTTATTTTAGTACATCAAGTTAAACTAAATGAATATTTAAGTTTTCATATTTTATACAGTAGTTTGCATATTTATTTTAGTTTGTTTAGTATGTTTCAGTTGACGTTAATTTCATTTTGAGTAACTTTTTTTTTTTAGGAATTTTATGATAGCTGAAATAAAATACGTTTTTTATATTTTGTTTTAGCATATTTGACAATTCAGTTAAAGTTTATTTTATTTCAATTAATAAAAATGTTTGTTTTAATGGTTTGTATGACAGCTGAAATAAAATAAGATTTTTAAAATATTTTAGTATATTTAGTATATTTTAGATAAAGTTTATTTTATTTCAAGAAATGAAACTTCTTTTTTTTATGATTTTTAGATTTTGTTAACTAGAAAAACCCTGAATAAATGTACACATTTCTTAAAACAAAAAAAATCTTACTGACCCTAAACTTTTGAATGATATATTTGCTAAAAGTGTATTTTTGTACTTTTATCGGTACTCTAGCATATAGATGAGCTCAAAGCAAGCTCAAACATAGATGTGAGTTAAAAGAAGTCCCATTGTGATTTCATGCGGTCTATAAAGCTCAGTTGTGCAGAGCAAAGCAACAGACGTGACAAAAGCACAGCAGAAATGAGTGGAGATGCAGAGGTGAATTCAGAGCTTTACCTGGATAGTAGGAGTTTGGCACGGAGGTGCTCAGTGTGTTAGTCTTCATGGTAAATGACGACGGCGAGGAGACAGCTTTCAGAGGAAAAAAGCAGGCAAGATGTGATGAATACGCAAATATAAAGAGTACATCTGAATTCTTAAAACACTGACAAACATTTACATGTCACTTACTTACATTTCTATATACATCAAACATATCACTGTACACTAACTAAAATGAGCTTTATCTTTATTTTGATGTCATGTTAAATATTAACAGCATGTGTCTCTTCTCTGAATAAGTTTCATATACATTTTTTGTTATAAGATTTTGTTAATATTTTGAATTACATTTATATTTACTGTTTTCATTCTAATTTGAACATTTTAGCAATTTTGTTGCGTTTTTGTCATTTTTGTTTTTTTTTAAATGTCTACATAATTGTATTTGTTTTATTTTAGTTTAGTTTTAGATTTTTAAATTTAGTTATTTTAGTACTCTATTGATATACTATTAAAATGTTTGTTGATCTTTTGAATGAGATTTTATTTTTATATTTTCTGTTTTCATTTTAATTTTCGTTTTAAGAATTGTGTTGCATGTTTTTGTCACTGGTGTTAGCTTTTTAAAAAATGTCTACATTTTTTATTAAGTCTTAGTTTTCATTTTTAGATTTAGTTTGTTATTTTAGTATACTACTGATTTTTTAATATATTTATATAGTTTTTATAAAGTTTTATTTCTTAGTTTTAGTTATTTTAGTACTTAAACTAAATTAAAATGAGAAACATTAAAATGTCCCTAACTGAAATAAAATATATTTTTTATATATTTATTTCATTTCAGTTAATGTTTATTTTATTTAAAGTAAAGATTTTTATGGTTTTATTTTATTTTAATTAATATTAACCCTGTCCTGCTCCAACACGACATTAACTTGAAAAACCAGCTGTGTTTTACTACAGACTCATTAGTGTTGACCGCTCACGTTGTTTCTAAAGCGTGTCATGCATTCGTCTGATCGCTGACAGCCGCCGCGACCCGTCTGTCAATCACAGCACCGCGAGAAGGTCACGTTAAGAGCCCGTCTTTATTTATTTATCCCTGTTTGTGGCCACTTCACAGAGAGACACGTCCGTCACGCCGAGGGACGAGCGTGAAATATTAAACTACACTGTCATGTGATTAAAGAAGCTGTCATTTTACTCAATATTTATATTCACAGTGAGCACGATGGCCGAAAGTTTCATCAGTAAATCATGTCTCAATCAATCATAGTAATGACTCATTTAAGCCCTATGATTCCAGCGATACGGAAAACGCAGATGGAATCACAGAAAAACTGGGAGTTTTCATGAAAATTGAATTTACTTTTCATTTAATTTGGCAAAATTTGAATAAATAAACCAAATGTAGGGCTGTACACTTAACCAAACTGCGATATAAAAATTATGACAAAGATATTGCAATATAACATTTTAAAATGCTAATTGACTTGTTAAAGTTGTATGCACTGATGAGGTTACAACTGTTTTTAATAAAAAAAAAAAAAATCTGCACTAAATCATAAAATCCAGAAAAAAATTAAAAAAGACAACACATAATTCTGAAAATGATTTAACAATTTCACATATGGCTCTATTATTGTTAAAATATTCTTAAATGGTTAAAGTTTTATCAATTTATTTGATTAGACATCATTTTTGATTAATAAACTGTGATTAAACCATTAAAATCCAGAAAAATTAAAACAGAATTTCTGAAGAAATAAAACATCTCAAAGGGCACTATTATTATTATTATTATTATTATTATTATTAAAATTGTAATAAATTCTTTGATTGTTTAAAGTTTTATGAATTCAATTTATTAGTTTGAATTATTCAATTAATTTTTGATTATTATAAAGTAATTAAACCATTAATACGAAAATCCATTAAAATCCATTAAATCCAGAAAAAAACAAAACAGAATTCTAAAGAGAAGTAAAATATTTCTAAAGCAAAATAAAACAAAATTTTAATAAATTCTTAAATTGTTAAAGTTTTATGAATTCAACTGATTAGTTTTTTATTATTAAAATGTAATTAACTCATTAAAATGGAATCAAGAAAATTTCAAAAAGAAAACAGAAATATATTTCATAGGGCACTGTTATTGTTATTGTTTTATGAATTTTTAAATTGTTAAACCATTAATCAATTAATTAAATACCATTAAAACAGAATTAATCAAAAATAAAACAAAATAAATAAAAAAATAAAACAAAACAGAATTTAGGAAAAATGGAATTTGCTAAAAAATAGAGCTTCTAATTTATGTTAGTTTAGTTATGAACCAGACTACATTCTGAAATCAATGCAAAACCTAACCTGCTAGTGAATATCTGAAGATAAACACATCAAGAATAATGATTGGCTGAGTAAAGCAGATGGGCGGGACAGAAAAGAGTGATTTGATGTATCTTATCTGAAGTAAACATGAACATGAATGAGATTTGATTACTTTTGGGTGAACGAACACAAGGGTTCATACATGACAATTCAAATAAGACACATCAAATCACTTCAGGATACTTTTTTGGGTGTTTTTCTTTGTTTCCACAGAAGGGTTTGTAAGGCCGCGAGTGAACACTGGTTTTTGTGTGTATAGTGTGATGCTCAGAGACTCACGGCGTCCGTTGAGGTTGTGTGTGTCCATGAATGAAATGGCCTCATCGCAGCTGGTGCCCTGCTCAGCGTAGCTCTTGTCCATAGAGTTCACCATCACAGTCATCTCCTGCCGCGTGCTGCTCAGAGTCTCCTTACGCTTCTTCGCCAGTTTCCTTCAGCATAACACACACATCACAGTCTGCGTTACTCTGAGAAGTGAACTGTTGCTTCTCTGTGGAATCGTACTGTTTATTAAAAGCAATAAGCCATGAGAGACTGAGTGGAGAAACCTGTTGCATTCATGTAGAAATCACACAAGTTGCACATTGAGTGTTACACACATGTTGCACAGTATTTATCTTAGGGCTGCATGATTGGGGGGGATAAAAAAATGCATTGGAATTTTTTGCAAAAAAAAAAAAAAAAAAGCACAATTTAACCAAACGTTTTGTGATTGTACATCTATATAACTAATTACTGGTATTGTCATTACTAAATAAAAATATTAAACAAAATATATATGAAATTGTACTATTGTAATATTTCACTATAAAATAAAAGAGCATTTTGGGAAAAAAATTAAAAAATGAACATTTAATTTTATAGAAAACTGTAAAAATAAATAAATAAATAAAACTTACAGCTGTAAGTTTAATAAGAATATTACTAAATACAAATGCTAAACAAAATAAGAAATATTATAACTGCAAAACTGCATTATAAAATAAAAAAAAATATTTCTGAAAAATAACCATAATAATACTAATTTTACTTTACAGAAAATGGTTAAGAAAAAATAAATTACAGCTGCACAATTTAACAAAAAAAATTGTGATTTTATATCAATTAATTACTTTATTAGTAGTATTAACAATAATAATACTACTAAATAAAAATAGTAAACAAAATAAGAAACATTACTATTGTAATTTTACCATTGTTATATTTCACTATAAATAAAAAACAAATATTTAAGAACTTTTTTTATTTTATTACTAAATAAAAATATTAAACAAACTAAAGAAGCTACTATTGTAATATTTCACGCAAAAAAAATACAGTAAAATTACAACACTACTACAAATATTACAAACACAGCTTATAAATAATATTTATAGCTGTTGTAATTTCCTAATTTTTTCCCAATGTTAAATCACGTAAAAGCACAGCGCTGCGCTCCACTCTAAAACAGGGGTGTCAAACATACGGCCCACAAAGGTGTCCAATCCGGCCCGCGGGATGATTTGAACAATAATATAAAAAAATATATAAAATATTATTTTGAAAATTAAATAAAGTTTATTCACTACAATATCTCATTTTTACGTTACAGCGGAACTTTATTTGAATGTTAAGCCTCGGGAGCAGTCTATGCTCGATCGCAAATGAATTGATTTTATACAACAGCTCAACAAACAAGACGCTAGTATTAAGCGTGTTACATTTTAGTCACAATGCTGTCTGTTTATCTTATAAAAGTTTTTAACACAGCCGGAGTAAGACCAATTTTTCGTCTCTGAGCAGCACTGTGTATTTTGTTACTGAATGAATCTCTTTTTGATCAAATCATTTGAGTCAATGATTCAGTGGCCATTTCATAAAGACAATCACTAGCTTCATTTCTAAACGAATCAAACATTTTGAATGAATGAGTCAATGGATCACTCATTAAGACGGAGACTTGCTGCCACCTACTGGCGGCTTTAGTGTCACATTTATTTATCCATGACAGCCTTAAACCAACCATCTCAAAAACACACTCGGCAAAATATGGTATTTATTATTAACATACATTACATTATTGCATATATTACATATACACATATATATTATACATATATACATACACATATATATATATATATATATATATATATATATATATATATATATATATATATATATATATATATATATATATATTTTAGTGCTGTCAAAGTTAACGCAAATTCATTTTAACGGCACTAATTTTATTAACGCGCGATTAACACCGCGCATTTTCTGTTTAACCTGTGGCTTAACCCTATAGTTGGAGAAATGGAAATGGATGGAGATGCTGACAGTGTTGGCAATTTAGCCACTTTTCAGACCACTTTAGCAAAATATATATATATTTTTTTTTTTCAAAAAGCGCCTAGTGACCAATCTTTATAGGGTTTGCCCAAACCTCATTTAGTTTCTGAGCCCCACCGGTACTGCTGCGCGAGCGCGAGGTCTCTCTTTCCCGCTGCGCACACACCTCTCTCTCTCTCTCTCTCCCTCCACATCTGCTCTGTTCAGCGCGCGGATGAGAGGAACAGCGCTTTCAGTTAAAACAGATATTATGTTGCTTCTCTAATTTAACATGCAAGTATAGCCGAAATCACAGCACAGCTATTGTCTTTATCTTATGTATAGCCTATTTGATTTTATCAGACGATGGCTGGATTATAAATCAGGATTTTTGTGCAGATTAACATCTTGGAAGGGAGAGCTGGTTATTTAGTCCTATGGGTCGCGTTTCAGTCACTATTTCATATTCATTCTGTTGTCTGACAACAAAAACAGTAAAATATATCAATGAAAACAGTTTTATTGAGAATTTAGCTGCATTAAAACACAGTATGTGGGCACAGAGAGGCAAACAAATGTAATAATAAATAATAAATGTACATTTTGCATGTTCAGAAGAAGTGAGATGCCCTGTCATGCGGAAATGTAAACAGGTTTGTGTAAGTAAATTGCTCAGTGCAAAGAAAGAGAAGTAATGGGAATCTGGTATTTCTTTTTTCATGTGTCTAATAGACATGAGCAAGTTCTTTGAAACACATCTATGATCTTTGAAACATGTCTAGTCTTCAGGCTCTGTTCACTGGTTTCACTAATAATAAACATATATTGCACAAAGAATCCATATTTGTCATTGCCCATGTTGATTAGAGTATTTAAAACATGAAAAGTATTAATTTAAGGTACATTTAGAACAGATAAAAATGCGCAATTAAATTGCGATTAATTGTGAGTTAACTCATGACAATCATACGATTAATCGCGATTAAATATTTTTAATCGATTGACAGCCCTAATATGTGTGTATGTATGTATATATATATATATATATATATATGTATATATGAATATATATATATATATATATATATATATATATAAATTTATAACATTGTGTCAATATTGCACACCCCCCTAAAATAACACAGCATCATCTTTGAAAAAAGTTTTCCTAGATTTTTTTGTAAATTATATAGTAGTATGTATTTGTAATTATGAGCAAACTAGGGTTTAACAATGTAATTCGGCCCGCACAAGGGGACATTTTCTTCGATCTGGCCCTCAACCTAAAATGAGTTTGATACCCCTGCTCTAAAACATGCATCGCATATACTTATTTCATTAAATCACAGCCATGGCATTCAGAGCCAGAAACGCGCTTCGCTCACTAATGCGCACTCCTGAGAGTGTCTGTCACTCGAACAGGAACCGACTGCTGATCAACACGCCTGCGATTCGCCTTGAGCGCCGAAGGACCGACTCAAAGACTCAGCATTCATTAAGAGCAGCTGTGAGACTGCAGGTGTGTCTTCAGTGATGATGACATTCAGTCATGGGAGGCTGATGCAATATTAGTGGTTAACTGCTCAGGTAACACTGAAAACAGACCATCTCTACTGAACGACAATTATATTTTATATATGTGTGCAGATACAGGCTGCAGAAACACTGAATTCTCAATACAAAGGAGCAAATCCAATGCTATTATATTACACATTGCTCTATATATATATATTGTGTGTGATTTTTTTAAAATAAATAACATTAAATTATTATTATAGTAAATTACAATTCATTTAAAATTTTACTTAATATAACAAATTAATGAAAACTGATGTAATTATAAAATATAATAAGTATTTTTAAGTACAGTGTATTTAAAATTATATGTAAACCATTACTTTTAAATTACATACTTATATTTACTTTTAATATATATTTATTAATATTAGATCATAAATGTTAACATTTGAATATATTTAAAATTATATATTATATTTTATAAATTACACACAGACTTTTTAATATTAAATTAATTATCATTATATTGAATTGATATATACAGCAACTTTTAAATTATATAATATGAAAAACATTTATTATACTTTTTATTAAATATTTAATTTAATCATCACTATAAACTGATATTAATATGAATTTTAAATTGATGTTTATAAACCAACTGTTGTTACATATATATTTTAAAATACTTGTGTACACACACACACACACACACACACACACTCTACTTTTAAATTATATACTTATATTTACTTTAAATGCATATATATATTTATATTACAAGTTCATTTAAATATATTTAAATATGTGCTGTACGTATATTACATTTTATAAATTACACACACATTTTTAATATTAAAATAATAATTATATTAATTTCTTATATATTACATTTAAATTTATATATATATATATATATATATATATATATATATATATATATATATATATATATATTAGAAATTATACACACACATAGAATTTTACTTTTAATATTAAATATTACAATAATTCTGATTATATTACATTTTTATATGTGGCAACTTTTACATTATATAAGAAAATGTTTTGATACTTTAATATTAAACTAAATTGTTATTATATTAAATTTAGGTTTATAAAACAACTTTTCAATTATACACAAATTATATGTTTACATTTAAATATATTTTAATTCATATATATATATATATATATATATATATATATATATATATATATATATTCATATTCTTATCAATTAATATCTAAATTCATTTGAGTTTTGTATATTAAACACTGAATAATATATATATATATATATATATATAGAAGATGGTCACAGAGTGACAGATTTGCCTTAAAACTTTGATTCTGGCAGATCTCTGCCATTGGCACAGCCGCCAGGAGCCGTAATCAACCCACCTGGACGAGCGAGCGCTAAACCAGAGCCTGATAAAACACTTCTGATAGAAGCTTTAATGCGGCCATCTGCACACAGTGGCTCTCCAGAGTGCTTTGTGTTTTAATGCGATCTGCACTTCCTCGCGGGGTCTCAGGGGTCTCTGGGGCCGATCGTATCTTTAATGGAAACCGCCGCAGTGACTCGATGGATCCTGCCCGGCTTTAAGTGGTCTAAAACAGACCTGAGCCGCACATTAAACATAAATAAATTAAAGTGAAGCCATTTCTCTGCTTCATCCGCTCATCTGCTGAAGGTCAGCGCAATCCCAGCTTTTACAAATGGAATAAAGATGGATGCTCGACATCAGAGAGGGTTTTGAGTAACGCACACATGTACTTTAGTGGTCCTTTCTCTAGCAGTTATTCTGAATTTCTTACATACAACTAATCAATGAGTTTGGTGCTGATAAATACAACCGCTGATCGATTCTCAAATACACTCTTCTCAGTCAAGTTCTGAAAGTAAAAATCCCATTTTCTCCATAAAGTCATTTTCTCCATTTCAGTTATGAAATCACAGGAATAAATTACATTTTAAAATATATTCACATAGAAAACAGTTATTTTAAATAGTAAAAATATTTCAAAATTGTACTGTTTTTGCTGTACTTTGGATCAAATAAATGCAGGCTTGGTGAGCAGAAGAGACTTCTTTAAAAAAAACATTAAAAATCTTACTGTTCAAAAACTTTTGACTGGTAGTGTATACATAATATTCAACAATACACATTTATAATATATAAATGAAAGATCTTGAAATGTACAAACAAACTTTAAAGCCACAAAAACAGTATATTTTCTAAACAGAATCCGCCTGTATGTTAATAAGGCATATGCCTGTTCCTTCAAACCCCAACTGTATGCTAATTTATTTTCCCAATTATTCCGATCTGATTTACTACAATGGGATTTCTGAGGTAATAACACTTCAAAGTGCAGAGATCGGGAGACTAAATCTCTGGTGTGACGCCGCGCAAACAGCGGCTTCGGATTTACTGTGCCTTGTCATCATCTAAATTGCCATACATTTCAGACACTCGTATCAGCAAAGATTTGTCTTGGAGCTGACATTCTCATGCTACACTTAAAAACAAATTAGGGTCTCTACAGAAAGCCTGGGAACATGACAGCAGCACAGCAATTACTGAGCCCAGCTCATTTTCTCGTATCCAGTGGGTTCAGATAGATTCGCACTCGCTAAACACTAATGACTCCAGCGAAACACTTGGGTTAAAGACTGCAGAGCGAAGACAAAGCACTGCAAACAAGCGAGTCTCAAAGCTCAACAATGCTAGCCATCATTTCAGAATGTCAAATGTAATATCAGATTGTTAAAGGGTTTCTGCGAGGCAAATTTAAGACTTTAAGACCAAGTAAAGAAGATTTGCATTGAATGGAACACACTATGTCAACATGGCCTCTAAATCTAAATGTTTTTGTGATGCTTGAAAATACTTCTAGCTGATCTGTGCTACTTTTTAATTCAAATTATTTAATATTTTTCAAAAAGGAAGCTTTAGGGCTTGAAACGCTCTGCTTCAAACCACTAGAATATGGAAGTAACTTAAATAAATTATGGATTAAATATCAAAATTATGTAACTTCTGATCACACTGTTGCTGTTCTTCGTCAGTGTTTTTGTCTTGTTTTCTAGTGCAAATGTCTAAAGAGTGCAAATTACAGAAGATTAGAATTCTTGTTTTCCAAAACAAAACAAAAAAAAGATTGAAATGTGCGAGTTCATGATTAAAACAAGAACAAATGTCTCAGAAAGCTCAGAAAAATCAACTTAATTCAAAGGGAAAGCAAGGTTTCATTTCCCATTGACAGATATTTGTTCTTGTTTTAATAACTTACTTTAAATGACTTCATATCGTCATTTTCCATATTTCCAAGTAAATATATCTTGATTTAAGGATGTTCAGGTATTTGTAATAGAAGACAATACTGAGGAAGACATGTTTTTTTTTTGGGTTTTTTTTGCAGGGTATTGTAACATTTAATGCCATGATTTCATAAATTTAAGACTCTGCTCTGATTTAAGACCCTTTTAAGGCCTTAAATTTAAGGAAAGGCAAATTAAGACTTTTTGATCATGTCTAAATAGTATACATCCAAATGCAAAACGTAATAATGTTTTGCCTTTTTTTTGGTCTCTTTGAATATTAAATCTACACTGCCTTGTGAAAACCTTTACAAGAACACGCTTGTCTGATGAAAAAGTGCAGGGGACAAATATTCAATTTCATCTACGCCCATGAATTCTAGTCACTGCAGCGTCCTGTAATGATGATGATGATGATGATGATGATGAGCTGAGGGTAAAGGTGTCTCAAAGCCTCATCAACACAGGGTCCAAACTAAGGTATTTGTGTTTCTCTAGAAGCGGCAGGTGACTGCTGAACCCATGTTAACGGGCGGCCCTGAGCTAACGAAGCTTCCCGCCGCGGGCGCCTCCCAATCCATCTTGCTGATTCAGTTGCGTTCCATGTGGCAGCCGCTCAACATTTCTGCTCAACGGGAAGCTAATCACTTAACTGTTTGCTTCAAATCGTCTGCCACACGAGTGAAACTTAATGGATGTTGTCATCTAAAGTGTAATCTGTAATGTGTGAGTTTAAACGCTCTATTGTGGGAGCGTCTGGTACAGTAATTTACCAGTGAATACTAGTCCCATTACACACTTATATCCAAAAACACATGGAACAAACAAACAAACAAAAAACAAACAAACATGGAATTGTCTTGAATAAATTTCCATGTATAAAAATATGATATAGTTTTTATTTTTATTTCAGTTTTAGTCTTATTTATTTATTATTTTAACCAGTTTTATTGAAGCCAAAAATAGTATTTAACATCACTGAACCAACCTGCATACATTAATTTATACCAACAAAACTAATTGTTAATGGTTAAATCAGTTTGAAATAGCTAACAATTGCAGGTTACCACTTTTCGCAGTGTAACACTGATGCATTATTTAAATAATACTAATATATCTCACAGTGAATTTACCAGTGAATACTAGTCCCATTACACACTTATATCTCATACGGGTTCATATTTATAATCTGATTTAAATAAATATAAACAGCAATACTATAATGGTTTGTGGTTAAAAATTAAAAACTGAAGGGCAAGTGCATTTGTGTTGAAATACTGGCTATGTTTTCACTGACGATTCAATGAAAACAATATCTATAAGTTAAAAATATGGAATCGACTTGGACAAATGATATCATTTTTATTTATTTGTATTTCAGTTTTATTTATTTTAATACATCAAATTTAACTAAATAAAAATGACAAATGTTGCCAAGAAATCTAGCTGAAATAAAATAAGTTTAAGTTTCAGTTAACTATAATAACCCTGATGTGAATGTACTTTCTTAGATTTAAATATATGGAGGGAAAATATATATTTTTAAATGGTTATAAAACTGTAAAGCCTTTATGTATAATGCATTATAAAGGGTTATTAAAGGGTATGATGCATTATAATTATTCATAATGTGCACACATTATATCTCAACGTAAATAATTATAACTGAATTTAAAATGCATAGTGTAACAATGAATTGATAAGTGTTATAATGTATTAACTGTGATTACAATTATTCATGAGATTGTACAGTGCATTATAAGGTGCATTACAAGGCATAATTAATGCATTAAAATTCCTTTTTTTAATGCATTACACATAGAGGCTTTAAATAAAGTGCTACCAAACATATATTTATATTCTTAAAATATATTTTTAAAAATGTTCAAAAAATATTTGCAAGATGTAAACTCAATAAAAAATAAATAATAAATAAATTCAGATTTAAAAAAAAAATCAGAAGCTTAGATCTCGCAATTCTGAATTAATATCTTGTAATTCTGAGAAAAAAGCTTGAATTATGAGATAAAAAGTTGCATCTTTTTTAAAATTTTTTATTTCATGGCAGAAACAGGTTTCCATAAAATATTAACTGGTTTTATCAAAGTCAAAAATAGTATTTAGCATCACTGAACCAACTTGTATATGTTAATTTATACCAACAAAACCAATTGTTACAGGTTAAATAATTTAGAAATAGTTAACAATTGCAGGTTACCACTTTTTACAGTGTGGCACTGATGCTTTATTTAAATACTACAAATAAATCACACAGTGATCATGATATATAGTTTGGAGACTGTCAGATAATCTGTTTATGATCCAAATACTGCTAATATATTCCTTCTGGTTTCTATTTTTGCTGCTGACAAACTAATCACCCGTGGATTTCTACTAACACATGTGATCGGTATTTTGTGCTATTGTGTCTGCATTTTGTCAGACACTTGGTAGCATGGGATTACTGGAGCTACAACTGTTCTGCGTATCAAAATTGTCATGTTTTCCATTACAAAGCAGGATTTGAAAGGAATGGAGTGTTGTGGATGCATCATCTGGTTATTTCATGGGCGTCTCAGCGCTGAAACCTGACAAAGCCTGAGATGTCACTGTCGTTTATGCACCTGGGACAGAAGGTGATTGAAACGCCTACCAAACACCAACAGGGAATTTGGCAACAGCGTGAACAGCCTATTTCCTTGCAAATGTCAGACTCACTGTAAAACTAAGAGCGAGCTGAGAGAAAATGGGAAATAAATGGAATTGTGTTACTGAGCGCGTTCAATAAATGACCCAAAAAATGTTCCAGAATCCAATCAATGTACCAGCACAAGCAGGAAAACCAAGACGACCAGTTAAACCAGTTTAAGACTGGTCTGGCTGGATGGTTTTAGAGAGATTTTAAACCTCCGAACCTCCTTAGACTGATTTAAGCTGTTTGTTTCAGTACAGTCTCTCTGAATCGTTTAAATACAGTAGAAATAGTGTCTCTAATCGCTGTTTGGCAATCACATAGCAACACCCTAGCAACCAACCAAACACTCTTGCAATCACAAAACACCTTAGCAACCACATAGCAACACCCTAGCAACCACCCAAACACTCTAGCAACCACCAGAACACTTTAGCAACCACCAGAACACTTTAGCAACCACATAGCACCACCCTAGCAACCACCCAAACACTCTAGCAACCACCAGAATACTTTAGAAACTACCTTGCAACACCCTAGCAACCACCCAAACATTCTTTCAAACCCAGAACACCTTAGCAACCCCTTAGCAACACCCAAGCAACCACAGAGCACCTTAGCAACCACTCAAACACTAGCAACCACAGAACACCTTAGCAACCACATAGCAACACCCTAGTAACCATCCAAACACTCTAGCAACCACCAGAACACTTTAGCAACCACATAGCAACACCCTAGTAACCATCCAAACACTCTAGCAACCACCAGAACACTTTAGCAACCACATAGCAACACCCTAGCAACCACCCAAACACTCTAGCAACCACCAAAATACTTTAGAGACTATCTAGCAACACCCTAGCAACCACCCAAACACTCTTTCAACCACAGAACACCTTAGCAACCCCATCGCAACACGCTAGCAACCACAGCGCATCTTAGCAACCACATAGCAACACCTTAGCAACCAAACAAACACTCTAGCAACCACCAGAACACTTTAACAACCACAGAACACCTTAACAACCACTCAAACACTCTAGCAACCCCAGAACACCTTAGCAACACCCTAGCAACCATCCAAACACTCTAGCAACCACCAAAACACTTTAGCAACCACATAACAACACCCTAGCAACCACCCAAACACTCTAGCAACCATCAAAATACTTTAGAGACTACCTAGCAACACCCTAGCAACCACCCAAACACTATTTCAACCACAGAACACCTTAGCAACCCCATAGCAACACCCTAGCAACCACAGCGCACCTTAGCAACCACATAGCAACACCCTAGCAACCAAACAAACACTCTAGCAACCACCAGAACACCTTAACAACCACTCAAACACTCTAGCAACCCCAGAACACCTTAGCAACCACATAGCAACACCCTAGCAACCATCCAAACACTCTAGCAACCACCAAAACACTTTAGCAACCACATAGCAACACCCTAGCAACCACCCAAACACTCTAGCAACCACCAAAACACTTTAGCAACCACATAGCAACACCCTAGCAACCACCCAAACACTCTTTCAACCACAGAACACCTTAGCAACCCCATAGCAACACCCTAGCAACCACAGAGCACCTTAGCAACCACATAGTAACACCCTAGCAACCAAACAAACACTCTAGCAACCACCAGACACTTTAACAACCACAGAACACCTTAACAACCACTCTAGCAACCACAGAACACCTTAGCAACCACATAGCAACACCCTAGCAACCACCAAAATACTTTAGCAACCAAAAAAAAAGATCCAGATTCCAATCAATATACCAGCACAAGCAGGAAACGCAAGAAAATCAGTTAAACCAGTCTATGACTGGTTAAGAGGGATTTGAAACCTCAGAACCTCCTGGTTTAAGACTGGTTTAACTAAGACTGGTTTAAGCTGTTTGTTTCAGTACAGTCTCTGAATCATGTAAATACAGTAGAAGCGGTTTCTCTAATCGCTGTTGACGGTGTCTCTCCTCATGTTCACTCAGATGGAAATTCTGAACAAAACGAAACAAGGTTCCTCCGCAGAGCACTGCTGCTGGGCACGAGAAAATGACAAACGACAGATTGGCAGCAGAGACGCTGCTATCAATCCTGACATAGGAAGTAGATGCTGAGCGTGGCACCAGCCGAGAGGAAACGCATCACTTCACTCACATGAGAGATTCATTATCATGAAAATAAGAACACAATGCATCTTAACACATGTGTTTTGCTGAGAAACCCTTACCTTTGGTGTTTCAGGTCAAAAATGACCGGCCTTTTAAAAATAGCTTGTAAATCCCTCATTATGCTATTTTATTGGATTCAATCTTTTTGTTAACTTGTTTTCTTTCAGTTAGCACAGGTTTTGAATTTGGCAGCTGCTATTTGCACTAAGTGCAAGGATTTTCAGGATACTATTCATTGCAAATAGTGGCAATTATCTGCACCTCAGTATTGTAGTACATTATAAAAACGGTATGCAATAATAACGTATTGAGTGCAAATTATAATTTTAATTCGAATTACTAAATGGATGGCACATTATTAGGACAATAAAGCCCTCCCTTTGTTTGTATTTCTTTTTAGAACTGACTGATTGTAGGTCTCAATGATCTGAGCTTATGCACCAGTTTTTGAGTGAAAAAGTATTATTTATGGGTAATTTTGGCTCAAAAACTGAGGTGCGTGAGCATATGATCAACCAGTTCCAAAAAGAAATATAGCTGCAAGCAGCGATTACCGGGGCCAAGCCCACGTACGGCCCGTAGCGCAGCGCAGAGCGGGAAGAACAACAAGAGCAGAAATAGAACGTACATTGAAATAACAGATAGCTTCAGAAGTATGGAAGTTCAAAATTGAACAGAAGTTTAGGTGAGAACGGACAAAGATATGTTTCTGATTCAATATGAACACACACAGAGAAGATCCAACGTCTCGAACAAAAGCAATGGTTTCACCCTAGCTTCAAACCCACGACCTGAAAGGTTCATGGCCAGTGGCTTAGCAGAGTGCGCCACTCAGTTGACGCACATCCGACAGGCTGCTGTGGAGAGGTTTAGTGTGAGAATGAGCTCATAAAAAAGTTCTCTAGCATTTTAACCAGCATAACACGCAAAGTTAAGTTAATTGTAAAGCAGGTAATGGCTAACTTGATAGCTGAAGAGTCAAATTAAACAGTTTGGTAACTGGTTAACCTGTAACTTATTAGAATGTTAAGCTAATTAGCATAAGTCAACAAACACAGGCACGGTCCACTTTGGAGAGATATTTCTCAGGAACGGTAGTGAATATCAAAAATCTGTTTCTGTGCGGCTCGGTCCAAAGATCATTTGATCAGATTTTGGACAAAATTTTGGACAAAATTGAACAACATTTGTAGGAAGAGTAGCAAAAACAGTGTTTTTCATTTACTTCATTATGGATGACAGGAACATTCATGGAAAATGACAAATGAGACAGTCAGAATCGGCATAAACCAGGGAATGAAATGATATTAAAACAACATCATTTGAACAATGTTTTCAAAAGTTCTGGAACACTAGGTGGCACTGTCTTGAAACTTCAGAGGTACCTCCAGGACACGATGTTGATGTTCCCTACAGATTTTTGTGCAGATATGTGAAATGGTTCAAAAGATATAGCAATTTATGTCAAATTTCAAAATGGCGGACACGTGGAATCCATAGACACCCATATCATGATTTTCTGACCAACTGTTCAAAATTTGTAAGCTAAAATGTGCATTTTTGGTATCTCACGACCCATAGGTGGTGCTGTTCCCAACTTTCCCATGGACCCTCAGTTCATGGTGTTGATGAAGCGTACCAAGTTTCGTTTTGATTGATCAAAGTTTGGCTGAGATACAGCATCTGAACCAATTTTTGGTCAACCTCGTTCCGTTCACAAAATCATAACTTTTTTTTTTTTTTTACATTAGTGGTCAAAAAATTCTGTTCAGTCATTTCTGTTCAGCTCAGTCCAATGATCATCTGAGCCAATTTTCAGAAGAATTTGATCAATTTTGAAGGAGTAGCGAAAAGACAGAATACTGTACTTTTCAAAATGGCCGCTACGGTAATGGGTGGAGTCTTAATGTAAGCTATTGAATGTGATCAGAATGATGAGAGTAATCAGGTGTATTAAGTTTTATTTTTCTAGAATAAAGGGTTCAGGAGTTACTACCATTTTAATGTTGAATTTTTGAACTGGTGGTGGCGCTATAGAGTTCGTTCTAGAGACCCCAAAGTTGGTCAGAATCACTATTCATGGCCTTCACTACAAGTGTGCCAAATTTCATCATTTTCCTATGTTCCCTTCATAGGGCTGACATAGAGCCCCAAGGGCCAAAAATAATAATAAAACATACAATTACAATAGGGGCTACAGCCCATTCTGGGCTTGGCCCCTAAATACAAAACCTGTGCTAAGAAAACAAGTTGATAAAAAGATTGAATCCAATATTTGGTAAAACTTCAGTTTAACAAGAAATTTATAAGCAGTTTTTTTTTTTTTGTCGGCTGGTCATTTTTGACTGGGAACACCGTAAGTGTCAGGTGGGAGGAAAAAATTCCCAAAAAGCACAAAAATTATAAATTTTTCTTGGGAAGTTTTGAGCAAAGTCAATAAGTTTTAGTCCAATGCAATAAAATTCAGCATTTTTGGGGAACTAGCAACTTGAAGCTTTAGTTTCGTTGAGGTCTAAAAAAAATAAAGTTTTACAAGATAATCAGTTTTTATTCTTTTCGAATGGCCTCCAGCCATCTTAGGACAGAAGGAAGGACCACGCAAAGTACACAAGCACCTTCCCGCTGCGCTTTCAGTCGACGCGCGGCAATGATTCAGCGCTCATGCATATCTAATGCTGCTGGGCTACTTTAGTCTCTGTCCCTGCAGACTCAATCCTCAGACCTTTCCATTTCTGTTTTCTTTTTTTCAAACGTAACCGGAGACATTTTCTCTCTCTTTCCATTCCATTTTTCCAGGCGTAAACACATCCATTTGAAGTTTAACCTGAACCCCTGCAGATAGAGCGAGTCTGCGCTGATAGACCTTGAAAAAGGCTCTTTTAAACACAAGTAAGTTACTCTGTGTTTTCCGGTACAGAAACATAAATAAAAGCCCCTGTCGAGTCGCGGCGATGGCCCCGGGCCCCTGGAGAGCTGCACGGCTGATGTACCCTTGAGCGGAGCTCTCTGTCCCAACCAGAGTCACATAAAACATAGAGAAGCCATTCTGTTCCTGGTTTACAGATATAAATCTGTGTGTTTTGCTGACACTCACCTCTGGGTGATACGCAGTGGAGGCTTCGCTAATGTGAGAAACGGAGCTCTAATTCTACAGAACGCTCGGTCTGACATGTCAGCAACAGCTGAAGACGTTTGGTGGGGTAAATTGCATTAATTTTATTTGCACAATTTTAGTGTCTCTGAATTTAAGCACTCCTCATGCAACTCTTATGCAATTCAAGCTTTAAGATACTGGCTTAAAATAACAAGCTAAGGGAAATTTGAGAAGACATGAAGTGTTTTCATTTGACTTTGAGACCATAAGTTTGCTAATGCCAGATCTTCACTAGTCAACATTACTATGGCACAAAACCACCTTAAGATAAGAAACCCTTAGTTATGCTGGAAAAGCAAGAAAAACAGTTAAACCAGTCTAAGGCTGGTCTGGTTGGATGGTTTTAGAGGGATTTGAAACCTCAGAACCTGCTTAGACTGGTTTAAGCTGTTTATTTCAGTACAGTCTCTCTGAATTGTGTAAATAGTAGACACTGTTTCTCTCATTGCTGTTCAGCAACCACATAGCAACACCCTAGCAACCAAAAGAACACTTTAGAAAGTACCTACCAACACCCTAGTAAACCACCCAAACACTTTAACAACTACCAGAATACTTTGAAAGTACCTAGAAACCACCCGAACACTCTAACCACCAGAACACTTTAGAAAGTACCTAGCAACATCTTAGCAACCACCCAAAGAGCAACCACCTGAACACTTTAGAAAGTACCTAGCAACAACCTAGCATCCCACCAAACACTCTAGCAACCACTAGAACACTTTAAAAAGTACCTAGCAACACCCTAGCAACCCCCCAAACACTTTAACAACTACCAGAATACTTTGAAAGTACCTAGAAACCACCCGAACACTCTAACCACCAGAACACTTTAGAAAGTACCTAGCAACATCTTAGCAACCACCCAAAGAGCAACCACCTGAACACTTTAGAAAGTACCTAGCAACAACCTAGCATCCCACCAAACACTCTAGCAACCACTAGAACACTTTAAAAAGTACCTACCAACACCCTAGTAAACCACCCAAACACTTTAACAACTACCAGAATACTTTGAAAGTACCTAGAAACCACCCGAACACTCTAACCACCAGAACACTTTAGAAAGTACCTAGCAACATCTTAGCAACCACCCAAACAGCAACCACCTGAACACTTTAGAAAGTACCTAGCAACAACCTAGCATTCCACCAAACACTCTAGCAACCACTAGAACACTTTAAAAAGTACCTAGCAACACCCTAGCAACCCCCCAAACACTCTAACAACCACCAGAACACTTTAGAAAGTACCTAGCAACACCCTAGCAACCCCCGACCACTCTAACAGCTATCAAAACAACCTCTAACACTAACAATCATTCTAACAACCACATAGCAACACCCTAGCAACCACACCTACTCCATATCATCATGGCAGGAGTTTGCATATGCAAACGCCTCTCACACTTACTTCAGGACAGTGTAAAAACTATTTTACACCATGCTGATATCGATGTATATGATATATTGTATCTGTGACAGTTGATTCCATCAGTCTAACTATAAGTGACTCTCTATTAAATCGTGAAGCTGCTCTTGTTTGAGGGTTTGAGCTCACAGTAGCGTGAGGCTTCTATTAGTATGTATGACTGATGATTTGAGCGGCATATTGAAATGAGCACTGAAGCCTGACATGAGCTGTCAGCGCACCATCAAACACACTTCCCGCAGATACAGAGGTCACCTGCACATTTTCACTCACAGACTGATGTCTCAGACAAGCATGAGTCTCCCAGCATTCTCTGGTCTTAAAGGAGCAGCCGTGGCCATGCATACTGAAATGACAGCATGCTGGGGTGAGGTTCCATAAAATGCATAATCATATTCTACTTCATTTCTATATGCTTATTATTTATTATATTTATATTAATTATTCATTACTATTATTTTATTTTTTATTTTTATTAAATATTATAATACCTATTATATATAATTATTTTATTATATTAATTAATTATTATACATTTCTATATGTTTACTAATAATGCAGATTGTCAAACCAGCATTACAGAGTGGTAGGTCTTGAGTAAATTCTATTCTACCTCATTTTCATATGCTTATTATTTATTATATTTATACGTATAATTAATTAATATTTTTATTTTATTATAATTGTATTATATTAATTATTATTCATTATTATATTATATTTCTATATGCTTATAAATGCCAATTGTCCCAAATCAGCATTTCAGAGTGGTAGGCTTTGTGTAAATTCTATTCTACTACATTTCTATATGTTTACTATTTATTGTAATTAAATTAAATTAAATTAAATTAAATTTATATGTTTATAAATAATGCAAATTGTCTCAAATCAGCATTTCAGAGAAGCAGGCCTTGAGTAAACTGGCTATTGCAGAATAAAACTATCAGGAAAAAAGTTTTCTTCATAGTATGATTTGATTTCCTAAAGCAGTACAGCTCGATCAAGCTTTTACAGTTTAACTCAATAATCAGATCAGACAGCGCAAGTCCTTTCTTACGGGAAACAAAGACATCAAGGCAGCGCTTACATTTACATTTGATTATATTTTTGAGAAATATCTGTAATACTGCGCTGGGTTTGCCCTTAATAAAGATGAAGTAAAAAGCTTGATTTGTCATTTTAATATGATGTGATGTGATGTGTGTTTATGTGAATGTGCTCTTCAGGCATGAAGGATTATATGATGTGGAGAAATATTAAGATCTAATGTGTTGACAGTTTAATTAAACTGCTGCAGGTGAAGCTCAAACATCTGCTGCTCATCAGCCGACCGCAGCAGTACGAGCATCTGTCAGAAACACTTATATTAACTTATTATGGTGCAGCATCAATATTCAACAGGCGCTACAGAATAACTCAAATCGTACAGTAATCATGCATTAAAGTGTGTGACCCTCAGCAAACTCTGATGTTTTCCTGTGCATCAGTATCAGCAGAACACCCCTGAAGGCCAGAACAACATCTCAGAGCGAGTGTAACTGCTACACTAATGGCATTATCACATCCATTAAACTTTAGTCGGCACTGTAACCTTTACTCTGCTAAAACACCCACGTACGAGATCTCTGCGAACCACACGCCGCTCACACTGAGTCCCAACATGCTGCAGATAAATATTTCAAGGCTCTTACAAATGGAATAAATGTTCGTCAGCGTTTACATAGAGGCAAAAAAAAAACAACTGTTTACTACATGCACTTTCTTTCCATTTCCAAACACTCTGATTCACGAAGCAACATTTCAAGGATGATTTTCATGGTAGAAGAAGTAAAAAAACACTAACTTCAATTCAATTTGGTTCAGTTAAATTAATTATTAATAATAAAGTTATAAACTACATAAATTTTAAAAATAACAACAATAATATATGTTATAATATATAACATATAGTTAATATTAAATACAGCTTGATATATATTTATAAATTAAACAACACAATATGTATTTATAAAATACAATAAGTATTAAAAGAAAATAAAAAGTAGATAGAATAGACAAAGAATAGAGAATGCTAGTGTTAGAGGCACTTTTTTTCTTTTTAAATAAAACAAGTTAGAATAGAAAATTATTTTTTTTGGTTTGTTTTTGTTTAAATAAAAAAGAAAACAATTAGATAAAATAGAATTGAAATATGGAGTGGTAGAGTTAGAGGGTCAAATGAAATGTTAAATGCCCCACTTAACCACCTTAGCAACCACTTTGACTACACCTAAACACCCTAGCAACCACCTAGACTACACCTAAACACCCTATCAACCACATAAACCCCACTTAATCACCTTAGCAACCACCCTGACTACACCTAAACACCCTAGCAACCACCTAGACCACACCTAAACACCCTATCAACCACATAAACCCCACTTAATCACCTTAGCAACCACCTTGACTACACCTAAACACCCTAGCAACCACCTAGACCACACCTAAACACCCTATCAACCACATAAACCCCACTTAATCACCTTAGCAACCACCTTGACTACACCTAAACATCCTAGCAACCACATAAACCCCACTTAATCACCTTAGCAACCACCTTGATTACACCTAAACACCCTAGCAACCACATAAAACCCCATTAATCATCTTAGCAACCACCTCGACTCCAACTAAACACCCTATCAACCACAAACACCACTTAATCACCTTAGCAACCACCTTTACTACACCTAAACACCTTAGCAACCACCTAGACTACACCTAAACACCCCCTTAATCATCTTAGCAACCACCTTGACTACACCTACACACCCTGGCAACCACACAGCAATTGTCAATCACCCAGAGCACCGTAAGTCAATGGTGATGAGTTTTGCAGCAGTTTCTGCTTGCGCTGGTCGCTTCATTCACCAGTTTGTGTGAGATTTTAATGCTTCATAAGCCCCGGTGATTCATCCGATCTCCTCTGGGAGGTTTTATGAGGATTTGCTGGCTCTGAATCCCCAGGTATGCTGCACGCACCCATTAATAGACGTTAATTAGACTCTAATTTAATTATGGAGTGTGATTGCTGTCGCTGACTCATTTCCAAACTTTCCCGCGCCGCCTCATCCGATCGCATTACCATTCGTGGTAAACGGGCTATCTGATTGGCAGCTCTATTATCTGCATCAGAGAGCGACACTGGCGACTCGCTCTGCTTTCCTCTCTCCTCCGCAGCGCAGGAGCCATCAGCCGAGACAAATGCGCATCCTCTTGTTACAATTAATTTGTTTCTTGTTCTGCGTGAGCCCTCGGTGAAGGATTTAATTAAGGCCTCCCGCTCGCTCAAACGATGAGTTAAACGGGCCGCTCTGGGAGAGAGAGAGAGAGAGGGGCGAGCGGCAGACGCTTTCTACTGAACTTTCCCTCTTGTCTTTGAGTGAGTTGCTTTAAAGGATTAGTTCACTTTCAGAACAAAAATTTACAGATAATGTACTCACTCCCTTGTCATCCAAGAAATTCATGTCTTTCTTTCCTCAGTCGTAAAAAAATTGTTTTTTGAGGAAAACATTTCAGCATTTCTCTCCATATAATGGACTTCTATGGTGCCCGCGAGTTTGAACTTCCAAAGTTGGGATCTAAACGATCTAAACGATCCCAGCCGAGGAAGAAGGGTCTTATCTAGTGAAATGATTGTTTTTTTTTTGTTTTTTTTTAATTACATTTTATATACTTTTTAACCTCAAACACTCGTCTCGCTCTGTGTGAACTCTGTGTTTTCCAGTTCAAGACAGTTAGGGTATGTCGAAAAACTCCCATCTCATTCTGTCCTTCAACACATCGCTGTTTTACATTTTTTGGTAAAGGGCGTTTGTTCTTCTTTGCATGTTCACTTTGTAAATACTGGGTCAGTACTTCTGCAGCGATGTAGGACGATTTAGGATGATTTTGAAGTTGGAGGAGAAAATAAGAAAATTTCTTTATGACTGAAGAAAGAAAGACATGAACATCTTGGACGACAAGGGGGTGAGTACATTATTTGTAAATTTTTGTCCTGAAAGTGAACTACTTTAAGTTGAGTCTTTATGTGACAGCAGGAGCTACATACATCTCTAAGACGCTCGATTTAAGGCTAAATACGCTTCTAATGTCTAACTTTCAAATATTTAAGCCAATCTTTTACTTGTTTTACAACATGAGTTTGTCTGTCTGTGTTAAATGGAGAAAATGCTTTTTGATACGACACAACCAGAGATAAAATCACGAGATTTAATTAACAACTACACTGTACTATAAAGATTATTGAAGTACGTTTTAAAGAAAATACCATTTTAGTTTTTCTACTTCAAAATTTCATGTTTAATTCGAAGTTACTGGTTTATTCGTATTATTTGTGAAATTGTACTAGTAATTTCTGAGTGACAATGGTTTCAAAGTAAACGTGTTGGTGTGTTTTAATGTATCAATTTTAATGATTCAATGACTCTTAACATAAAAGACTCTCATATATTGAAATCTACTGCCATAAATATGTAATCTGCAGAAACTGCCATTGAATCGCTCAACAAAAAAGATTGAAATGGCTTATTTTGTCTTATTAAAATATTTCAATTTTTAAAATTATTCTACACTTTTTTTTAATCTTTCTGTTCCCATCACCACATTAATTTTAACCTAATACTCATTTTTAAGTGAATGAATCATTTTGAATGGAAGACAGTTTGTTCATTATGATGCTTAAACACTACTGAAATCTCTTAGATTTGATGATGCACAATCTTTAATTAAGAATAATAAGACATCTTTCAGATGCAAATGAATCTGTGGGTCTTAACAAAAAAGTTTCAATGATTCAGTGACTCAAAAATATTCCTTTTTGTCAACATCTACTAATGTAAATATGGAATCTGCAGAAATCGCCACTGAATCACAAAAAGACTGAAATGTCTTATTTTGCCTTATTTAAATGTGTATATTTTTAAAATCAAATTTCATTAAAAATGATTTGATCACTTAAAATACTTCAAAAGTTAAAAATATGCAATCAGTGAATTAATCTTTTTTGTGAACAGATTCAAAAGACTCACTGGGATGAATCAAAATCCTACTGTGTCTTAAACAAAAACTCTTCGTCGCATTACACCTGATTTGTGCGAGTAAAACTGACTAATCCTGACTAAATATGTTGTTTCTTTACTGTTATTTTTCAGGTAAGTCACTCGGGATAAAAGTGTCTACAAAATGCATGAATGTAAATGTAAACTGACAAATTTTGCACAAGACCAGACGGATGATAATTTAAATCCAGATCTGTGCTGTGAGTGTTCATTCAGAGAGGAATGTGCTGCAGTATCGGTGTCCAAATATAGTGAGAGTTATAAATGCGGGAGATCTTTGCCATATCGGGGGATTTGATCAACAGACTCCAGATCCGCTCTGCTCTTATTCTAATCCTGGCTGAGGCTCTGAATCCCCACACAAACACATTCCTCCATGAATGTCACGTCTGAAGCCCTGACGAAATACCTCAACGTGCAGAAACCAGATTAAATCTCATATTTGTCAGCGGCATCCTCTAAAAATAAACTACAATAATTCAACAAACTTTACTAAGTGGGAAACACTTTACAGTGAGGTTCCATTTGTTTACAAGAACTGTTAACAAGAACCAACAGTAGAAAAAAGAGAAAAAAAATATTAATCTTAGTTAATTTAAACATTTACTAATAAGATGTAAATACTTATAAAGCCGCATGGAGCATAAATGTATATTTTATTGTTATTTTAAATAAATGACACTTGCTTTGATATTTTGTATCTAATGAATGACTTTCAGATTTAGATGTTCAAGTAAGTATTTAATCCAAGTATAACATATCTAAAACTAATTATCCAATTAACTAATTAATGTTAAATTCAAAATGTACTAATATAATGTAAAAAATACAGTATTGTTTGAAGTTGCAAATAATTTTTTATAAAAAATATAGATTATTGAAGCATATTTAAAGAAGAAAACACTATTTCAGTTTTTCTACTTTAACCTTCATGTTTAATTCAATGTTTCTTGCCATTTTTAGTAATTATTTGTGAAATTTACTAGCAATTTCTGAGTTCTACAACACTGTTTTCAGTGTACATTATTAAAATCAAAAGATGTATCTGTTAAAATTATTTAATAGACATGATAACATGAACTAAAAACGAACAGTTAAGAAAGATTAATATTGTAAACAAACATAAATGTTAATGTTAATGTTAACTAATGGCACCTTACTGTAAGTGATACAAATATTCCACATGTATTTCAACATACAACTTACATGTAACTATATGAATTAAAAATGTGTGAATGTCCTTCATCAGATCTATCTATAAACAAACAATGACAAACTCTGGATCTATTGTTTTAACATGTCAAACCAAACAAACTTTTGATTGCATTTAAAACGAATGACACTTGATTTGATATTTTGTATCTAATGAATGACTTTCAGACGTTTGTATGTATTCAAATAAGTTTTTAATCCAAGTATAACATATCTAAGATCTAGATCATGTGTGTGTGTGTGTGTGTGTGTGTGTGTGTGTGTAACACATGATGATGATTAACATGCGCTTAACAGACTCATGCAGAACTGAAAAGAACAGAACTGGGATAAACATGGAGGGAAAGGAACTAAAGCGATGAATCGGGCTGATGTGCGGGTCGATGCATAAACACAGGTGCCGCATTCACCTGCATTCGTGCATCTGAGAAATCGGTTCGTTCCAATGGAAAAAGGCCTAGCTTCCCCTTTGCATGTCAAGCTGCAATGGGAAAACTGGACTTCTGTGCTCCATAATGCAGTTTCTTAAGCTCTAAGGGAATTTTTCATCATCATCAGCGAGCGATCAGATCAGATCCTCCCCTTCAAACCTCAGCAGCACAGAGAATCTCCTCCAGAGAGGAATTACCATATTTCCAGCGTTCGCTGTGATGAATGATTGAAAAAGCCGAGTTTAGCAATGCCAGGGTTTGGTTTGGTCTTTGCATCCATCATTAAAAGCACACAACGCCGGACGCGGGTCCGGCCGGCTGGAGTTTGAAGGGAGGAAGGAAGGAAGTCACTGGGTTTGGAATCATGCATGGAATATCAAAAGAGGCGTGGAAGAGAAAGCACTGCAACTAGTTTTCACAAAGTGGTTACTTACAGGTAGTAAGTGTAGGAGTGATAGGATCTTCTGCCGAGTGGGGTGGAAGGGCAAAAGCAGTGGTGGAAGGGGTGGAGGGGGAATGAAAATGGAAGGAAAGAAAAAGTAAAAATATTAATGTCTGAAAATATAGAAAAATGAACAAAACCTAATATGGTGACACATGTGACGAGTTTCTCCAGTGACTGTGAGCCTGTTCTGCGTGTTATGTGAGGCGGAGCTGTGAACGGAGCCTATGGTGTGGGTGTGGCTGTCACTATTCATATCATTAACATCTCATTAAGGGCGTCCTCAGACCTCAGTGCAGACGTCATAGTTAATTCAATGCGAATGAAAATAAGGCTGTAAGGTATTCAAATATATCAAATTACTCTAATAATTCAAATTCTTAAGATTGTTTATTTACAAATCCAACATTTCAGCCATCAGCCTTTCTTAAGATATAAGGAATTATTATTGATACCTTGAAAAAAGCTGATGGTAGAAATGTTGGATTTATACTTGCAATTATACTTGTTTTTTTTTTAACAATTTTTTCAACATTTACATTCATCTTTTTAAATAAACCTAATTAATTCTTAAATAAAGAAATATGTTGTGATTATCTTGAAAATTATTAATTTTGGTTTTTGTACACATGCATTTACATTGTGCATTATTAATGAGACTTCTTTATTCATCTCAATTAATATCCTGCTTAGTATGTCATAATTTGATGTTTTATCTCTTTTTCTTTTTTTTACTTTTCGTGTCAATTTTGATTATTAGTACTTTATCTCATAATTATGACTTAGTATATCATAATTTAGATTTTTCTTGAATTTCATAATTTAAATTTTTAAATGCCATAATTTCGACTTATCTATCTCATAATGGACTTTTTATGCTATAATTACTCAGTATTTTGTCATTTTGACTTTCTCATAATTTTGAAAATGTTTTCTGGAGTCTTTGGTTTACTGAATTTGTCTAGAAACACATTAATTTCAGGACAAACATTAATGTTTTTTTCAGCTAAATAATCTACACTGAACACAACAGTATGTCATACTAGATTTCATTCATGAAAACAGAACACATTCCTGATTAAACTATTCCTACATGAAGAGTTACACTTAACTGCATGCAACAATTTATGCAAAAATAGTTGCATGTACACAAATTTACACAAATGCATTGAGGCTGTGTTTCATTAATGAGACTGCACTTCTTTTTTGAATGCAACATTTATGTAAGAGTTTTCTAATTTTCTTAATGTTCTTGTGCTTTTTTAATTGAGGCCTGAATTTTTCTAGACAGACGTTTTCAGTGCTTGGTCACATATCGATCAATACTAGACCTCATTCATGAAACGCAAGCAGAAGTAATTCTGTGCAAACCATTCTCACACAAAAAGCTTGCACTGAAATGAACGCAATCATTTATGCAAGAACAATTTACACTAATTCATTCAGCTTGTGTTTCATTAATGAGACAGCACTTCAATCTCTCACAGCTTCATTTTCATTCGTAACAAAGGTCTAGTAGAGAGTGAAGAGAGACAGAAAGGACAGGACAGAGAGTGGTTAGAAACAGGCTGATTAGCTCTCTTTACAGGCAGAAGTGGTGAGTTTGGGTTCAGGTTTTCAAACATGAGCTGCAAAAGCAATTCTAGCGCTCTAAGTTTATTAGTTGTAATGAACCTCAGCCCTGACTCAATTACTGATGTCTGTGGATATGGATCCCATCAAATTACGCTGAGATTTAACATGCGATGCCAAGGTCATTATGCTAAAAACGGCCCAGCAGTTCATACAAACGATCTGATGGAAATTGCCTCGTCAGCAAAACAAAGGCATCCCTCTTCAAATGTTTGGTCATTTTGAGGCTCAACAGCAAAATCAATAGAGACAAATACCCTTATTCTGAGAAGGTAATGAGTCTCATTAAAAACATATTTACTCTGCCCTGCCTTCGATTTACATCTGAAACCACTGAAAGCACGCTCTGAATGTAAACCAGAACTGGAGTCGGGCTGTTTGCACGAGGATTTTTACGATGGATCTAATGTAAACTCGCCCTGGGCGTCTCTTTGAAAAAAAAAAAAAAAACGCCTTTTATCAATTTTTCTCTCTTATCTTGCTTTTCTTTCACTCTTTTCTTTTTTTATGCACAATATAAGCTCGGAAAATATTTGTGCTATTTCCCGTCGCCGGGTCATTAAAGCGCTGCCGTTTGTTTGAGAGCAGCGCGGGGAGAAAAAATTAATATTTCATCAGGCAGCATGTATCGTGTAATGGTGCTTATCAGAGCAATCAAATAAATTTTTCTGTGTTCAGTTGACAAAAGGGGCTGTTTGAAAAGCGAACAGAAAATCAGCAAAGATTCATTTGACTTTCATGTGTTCATGGGCACACTGGATGGTACCATAACATGGGAAGATTTCTGAACGGTACAGGAGCAATACAACAGCTCTCTGAAGCTGAAGTGCGTCATTTTGTCCCACATGCAAACACTTTCTTGTATCTTAATGCTCAGAGTCACTGTAAGTGAATCGATGGCAGTTTGACACTTTCAAAACATTCCCAACCAATGACGTGAGTTTGGGGGCGGGCTATCAGTTTGATTGACACACGGAGGGAGTGCAGTGCTGCATAAATTTCTTTTTATCTCATAATTATGTCACTATGTAAGTTTTTGTCACAATTATGACTTTTTATCTCAATTATTGCTTTGTGTGTAATAATTTTGACTTTTTATCTCATATTTTTTAATGTCATAATTTCAACTTTCTGTCTCACAATTATGACTTATCTCATAATTTCAACTTTTTCTCTCATGCATTGCTTAGTATGTCATAATTTTGACCATTTATCTCATATATTCAACTTTGTCAAGATTTCAACTTTTTATCTCATAATTTTGACTTTTCATGACATCTCATTTGTCTCAATTTACTTTTATTTCATAATTTATACTTTTATGTCACAATTATGATTTTTGTTTTACCTCAATTTCAATTTTTTGTCATTATTTATACTTTATATTAATTATTGCTTTGTGTCAGTTTTGACTTTTTAATCTCATTTATGACTATGACATAATTTTGACATCTAATTTTTCAAAATATTTCACAAAACAAATTATTTTAGAATTTATACCAATTATTACTTTATTTTATGAATTTTACTTTGTCATATTTCAATTGTTGCTTAGTATGTATTATTTTTGACTTTTCATGTCATAATTTCACCTTTGCATCTTATAATCATGACTCTTTATGCTTAGCATGTCACATTTTCAACTTTTCATGCCATGATTTCAACTTTGTACCTTATAATAATGACTATGTCACAAGTATGGCATTTTATCTCATAACTGATACTTTCATGTCACAATTATAACTTTTATCTTATACATTTTAGTTTTTGGCATAGTATAAAGTATTGCTTAATTTGTCATATTTTTGACTTTTCATGTCATAATTTCGACTTTGCATTTCATAATTATGACTTTTTATGGCAGAATTATTACTTATTATCTCATAATTATGGCTTAGTATGCCATAATTTATATTTTTCATCTCAAAATTTCGACTTTGCATGTCATAACTTTGACTTTTTATCTCAAAATTACGATTTTTTAAATCTCATTATTATGATTACCAAAGCATTATTTTTCCCATATTTAAATACTATCTCATATCTTCAAAGTATCAAAGTATCTCGTATGTTCACTGTAAGTGAGTCATTGGCCCATCGAATCAACACTGTTATGTTACTAATACATTCTCAGCCAATGACATGAGTTTGGGGGCGGGGCTATCTATTTGACTGACAGATAGTGGGAGTGCGGTGGTGCTTAAATGACACACTTCAGCTTTAAAGGAATTAAACACAATTTCATGTTAATCAGCACATTCATGTTAATCAGATTAAATATTGTTGAACAGAAGGGAATCTCTCTTACCGTTTCTTCATGACCAGCACCACGCCGAGGAAGATGATGACGAAGAGCAGGATGCCAGCGATGACGCCAGCGATCTTCACAGTGTGATCCGTCTGTTTCTCGGGTTCAACGGCATCAGGCTTCTGGGTCGCGGCACCTGGAACAGTAAGTCCAGACAATCAATCATCGCTGAAATGAGAGTCACTGAGATCATGATAAAAATACAACACATATGATGGAAATATGATGTCCAGATTTTCATCACATTATCAATGCTGACAAAACATTACTAGCAGGAAATGAGTGAAATTAGATTTATATGATTGTGTGCTTTTTGTTAATAAAACCGGTTAGTATTAGCAGACGATTAATCAAGTTAGCTGATCATTGATTATACTAGCTTTGCTTGTAGAAAAGAAGAAAACACAACTGATATCTCTATAAAACCTCAAGTGTTTCTCCCAGACAGCAATGAGATAACATGAAGACTCCTGAATCTCATATGTGTCTCCGCTGGAGTTTCAGAAGAGATCTCAACAATGTCTCAAACTGTACTTAGATCAGACAAAACAAAAACAAAAAGTCTGCAATCAGAGATCTTAGTATGAACTCAAACATTTCTCACAACATACAGCAAATATCTAATGATCTCAGCTTTATTTCTCATAAGCAATTTTAGGAAGAACAACTGAGACAAAGTTATAACTTTTAATCTCATAATTTTGACTTTTTATGTCATGTTTAGGCTTTTTATGTCATAATTGTGACTATTTCATAATATGACTTTTTGTCACAGTTACGACTTTTTGAATGAATTTCAACATTTTTTATCAGCCAACTTTTTATCTAATAATTTTTGTCATATTTATTTAGACTTTTATTCCATATTTAGAGTTGTATGTCATAAGAAAATGTCAAAATTATTAGATAAAAAGTCATAATTTACAATTCCAACTTTTTTTTTTTTTTTTTTTGTAACACTTAGGACATTTTATCACAGCTTTATTTCCCATAAGCAATTTTAGGAAGAAAAAAAAAATGTTTAGGACAAAGATAAAGTAGTTTTTTATGAGACTTTGTATCTCATAATTTTAATATTTTATGTCATATTTAGACTTTTTATGTCATAATTGTGACAAAAAATTATAATTATCAAAAAAAGTCTAAATATGTCATTAAAAATTTGAAAATTGAAATAAAAAGTCAATTGACTTTCTTAGTCTAAATTCGTAAAATTGTTAATGAGAAATGGCGGAGATAAAAAGTCCCAATTGTGACAAAAAGTCAAAATTATGGCATAATATGTAGAAATTATTATATAAAAAGTCAAAATTATTATGTAAAAAGTCCTTATTGTGACAAAAGTAAATAATTATGAAATAAAAATTATGACCTTTTTATATAATTTTTTTTTTATATTTAAATTTTAAAATAATTATTACTTCCTGTCACATTTAGGACTTCTTATCTCAGCTTTTTTCTCAATTTCTTTTTCAATTGTAAGAAAAAACATCTCAGACAAAGCTGATACTTTAATGAAACATACCTGACAACTATAAGTCCTAAAGACACACAGAGCAACATCTGAGCGATATTACTCTCCTCTGTTTCTCATCTAAATGGACTAAAAGCAGCTTTAGTTGCGGCACATCAGAGGAATAGTGAGCGTATGAGAGGTCAGAGAGAAACAGAGCGAGCGCGTTTGCCTGTTTACTGTATAATGTGATGCATGTCGACCGTGTGCCCGATGAAATATCAATTTCCAGCACTAAATGAGAAGAGGATGAAAAATAGTGCGGACGCGACGCTCATTTGAGCCGGGCCACGGATCGGTTCCTCCTGCCAGCGACGCTTTTTCAATCAAGGCCTGACAACATCCATCAGCTGGGCCTATGGGCTGCCGTAACCATGGTGACGGATGGATGAGCAGGTTCCTGCGTTTGGGTTCCAGTTTCTGTTTTGCTGCAGGTGATTCCCAGCAAATAACAACAAAAGAACTGCTTCCCAGCAGATACTCACAAAACTACCACAAAAGCCCATTCCTGCCACATAAGAAAACAAAATAATCATGATTTGGTAAAAAAGTCAAAATTATTACATATTAGTATGACCTAAACATTATGACAATTATGACTTTTTCATAATTATGACTTTTAATGCCATCATTTCAACTTCTCATAATGCCTTTTATGCCATAATTTTGACTTTTTATCTTGTAATTTTGACTTGTCATAATTCCATTTTTTTATCTCATAATCTTGACTTATGTTACAGTTATGAATTTTATCTCATAATGGAATTTTTATGCCATAATTTCAACTTTTTATCTCATAATTATCAATTTATCTTGATGATTTTTATCTAATAATTTCGACATAATTTTTATCTCATAATTATGATTTTTAATGCCATGAATGACTTCTCATAATTCCCACTTTTTGTCACAATTTCAACTAACTCAATTATTGCTTAGTATGTCATAATTTTGAATTTATATCTCATAGTTTCAACTTTGCATGCCACATTTTTAACCTTTTATCTCATAAGCATGACTTTTTAGCTCATAATTCAAACTTATCTCATAATTATGACTGTCATAATTTATGACTGTCATAATTTCAACTTTTCATCTTATAATTATGATTGTCAGAATTTCAACTTTATCTCATAATGACTTTTTATCTCAATTTCGACTTATCAACTTCAATTTTTATCTCATAATTATGATTTTTATACCATAGTTGACTTTTCATCTCATAATTTCCACTTTTTATCTTAATTATTTCTTAGAATGTAATAAGTTTGACTTTATACCTCATATTTTCAACTTTTTATCTCATAATTTCGACTTGTCAATTTCAGTTTTTATCTCATAATTATGATTTATATGCCATAATTGAGTTTTCATTTAATTTCCACTTTTGTAATAATTTCAACTTTTTATCTCAATTATTGCTTATCATGTCATAAGTTTGAATTTATACCTCATATTTTCAAGTTTTCATGCCATAATTGCAACGTTATATCTCATAATTGTTAATTCCAGAATTACGACTTCTCATAATCATGACTTGTCATGTCATGTCATAATTTCGACTCTTCTGCCTCATAATTATGATTTACCAATTCATGATTTTTCTCTTATGTGGCAGAAATAAGCTTCCATATGAAACAACTGTATGCAAACAATATCGACTTCAATATAAATGTTGTCGCCTTATTCTGCAAATCATGAAAACGCAAGAGTTCTGGAACAAAAATGAAACCAGAAATTGAGTATGTTTATTAGCATAAGTGCATAAACCTCTCTAGGCTTTTGTTATTGTCATGACGTTGATTTGCATTCTGGAGTCTGAGTTTCTTCAGTCTGGGTGGAGGCAAGAGAGAGTGTTTGAAGACGGGCCGCAGGCTGCAGCGCGGGGTCGAGGAGGAGGACGAATATGGCATAAACAGCCTCTCTTCAGATGACCAGAGGTGAAACCATCACAGTCTCGCTCACAAACAAACATGCAAACACTTAGAGGAACAGAATCAAATGCTGCGCTGAATCCGTGATCATGCATAATGATTCAGTAAGGCGAATGATCTGAAGACGTGTTTATATAAGGTTTAATTAAAAACAAGCCAATTTTCCCTTTACCGTTCATCTGTGGAAAAGATCACTTTAGCAATAAACATCCACAATGAAACAACTGACGGGTGAAATCCTGCATTTCACTGTGGCAGATGAGAGCGCCACCTGGGACTGTTCAACAAACAGTAAATATTTAAATGTAATTTTCTGGTGGGATGTGGTTGTCATGCATTGCAAACGCTGCGGGTCTTTGGTTTCGGATTTGCTGGGGTCATATTGATTCCTTCGATGGATATTGGCGCTGAATAAAAAGCAGCTAATTTAGTGACTCCTGCTCTGCCGTTTATTTTCCACAGTAAATGCGTGCATTCAGCGTACAGATTCAGCTAATGGAAAGTGACCTTCTACAGGAAGCAAACAGCAGGGATCAAATGAAGCTCATCAGACGGACGGTAACCCTGAAAATCCTCAATTACCTTTTCAACCTGCATCCATTCAGGACTAAAACGAATCAACAAACGCTGCTTTACACAACAGTCATGGGTTACACTCATACACATGGAAGAAATACTTAAAAATACCATATAGCACTACATGAAAAAATGGAAAAAGTTACACAGGCATCAACAAAAAAACATGAAAACATGCCCAGCTCCTATTTCACTCTAAAAATGTAAATAAAAAATGAAAATTATATTTGGCATAAGAACAGATACAGATAATGATTAAAGAATAAAGTATTTTATTATTATTGTGACATTTTATGACATTTAAACAAACTTGACCCTACATTTTCATTACTGTAATGCATCTTTTACTCTTGTGAGGTGTTTTCTTTTGGTTTAATTTTCATGTTTTGTTTAATTTTTGTCAACGACAATTCTTATTACTACAAAACCATGATTTCATTTATTTATTTAAATCAAAATTTGAGGAAAATGCAAAATCTATATGCAAAATGTAATAAAAAAATAAAAATTTAAAATATAGGAAATTAAAAAATAATAATATAAATAAAATATATTAAATAAAAAATATTAAATGTCATAATATAATTTCTTGGTTTTCTTACTTTTCATTTTGGAGTGAAATATGATCTGGACATGGCCAGGAAACAGGCCTGGTTTAACTAACACACACACACACACACACACAAACAGGTGGACAGTGGAAGTTCTGACCTGTTAGTTGGCTGTCGCCGGCAGCGGGTGCGATACGCACATACGGCGTGGTGAGCTGAGTCACAATAATGGCAGCTAGAACAAGAGAAGAGATCCAGCCCAACATGCACAGAGAGAGAGAGAGAGACAGACAGACACGCTGAGGCATTGTTACATCTGAAGGTTTATTAATGCAGAGCAGTGAGACAGACAGACGCTCGTGAGCCGCCGACACAGACAGCACTTCACTTCACAACGCATTCTGCTGTCATTTTTACTCATTTTGTTGTGTGCTTTTGTCATTTTTATTACTTTTTGTTCTTTTTACAAGTTGCTTTTTAGGTTTATTTTTTATTTCCGTTTTAGTTTTTATTTATTTCCAGTTAGTAATTTTAATGCATTAACTTAAGCTTATTTCAGTTAGTTCCCAAGGAAATTTTTTTAATTGTTTTCTTTTTTATATTTTAGTATGTCATAAAAAACAAACTTTTATCTCATAATAATGACTTGGTATGTCATAACTTTAACTTTTTCAAATCTCATAATTATATCTTAGTATGTCAGAAATTTGACTCTTTTATCATATTTATGACTTTTACCTCATAATTACGACTTTTTATCTCAGAATTTGGCTTTTTCTCAATTATGACTTTTTATCTCATGATTATGACTTAGTATGTCATAATTTTGACCCTTTTCTCATATTTATGACTTCTAGCTCATAATTATGACTATCTCATAATTTGGCTTTTTCTCAATTGTGACTTCTCATAATTTTACCCTAATTTTGACCCTTTTCTCATATTTATGCCTTTTATCTCATAATTATGATATTTTATCTCATAATTTGGCCTTTTCTCAATTATGACTTTTTATCTCATAATTATGACTTAGTATGTCAATGTTGACCTTTTTCTCATATTTATGCCTTTTATCTCATAACTATGACCTTTTATCTCATAATTTGGCTTTTTCTCAATTATGACTTTTTATCTCATAATTATGACGTAACAATTTTGACTTTTTCTCATAATTTTTTTTGTCTCATAATTTGGCCTTTTTTCAATTTGTGACATAATTATGACTTAGTGTATCAATTTAGACTTTTTTCTTATGATTATGTCTTTTAATCTCATAATTATGACCCAGTATGTCATAATACCAAAAAATAGTCTAATCTAATTATGAACTGATTATTTTACCCAATGTTTGTCTTTTCTGTTCATTTCTATGCTTATTTTTCAAGTATGGCGTTGTTAGCTTAGCAACACACTAATGTACATCTCTCATGAGTGGATGTGCTGCCTATGTAGTGATCCAGATCATGACCTTTGAGGCTATATTCAGTTTCATACAACGACGGCTCACAAGGCGTTGGAAAAGAGCTCGAGAAAGACAGAAAATTTTATTCACATGCTCAGTGAGTAATAACAGCTGGACATTGAAGGTCAGTGAATTACTGCATGCACATTTTTGGTATGTATGTGGAAAACATTATAAATCTATCCTTCATGTGTGTTTATGAGACATTTATGGCCTATAGAGTGTTTAAAACCTGTCTGTATGTGTTATGATTGACAGGTATAGAGCGCAACTGCTGCCATAGTTCATGCAAAACCAATTTTAGTCGATGCATTTTCATTTTGGACAAACAATAGAGGATTTTCTGCATCAGATGGGTTTCACGTTCATGATTCAAAACTAAAGCCACAAACTCTCATTTGCATCAAACAGGCTTGACACCATTAGAGACGTGGCATGTAGACAGGAAAATAGATTATGTACCATCTGTGCTCAATTAAATCACAAACAATTGCTAACTGCCGCCCAAAGTCTCGTAACGGTCCACCAGAGGTCAGAAAACACAAAAACACCATCGCCGTACATGAAGCCATCGAGTTTACGTCGGAGTGATTCTCCATCTGTCGCGACGTGAGGTGATTCCCTTCAGAGCCATCAGACTCTGACCAAACGCTCTCTTCTGCATATTAACGTCACATTTTGTGATTGCGTTTTCAATGAGACAGAACGACAATGTGTTTGGTTCATTCTGATTAAACTACCATTGATTTCAGATAATCAAATGTTCAAGGACTTTTATCTGATGCACCTACAAATGATTTGGGTGTGATTTTATTTATTTATTCAGTATTAAGAAAATGATGCCTATTTTTTAGAACATTAAGAATAGTAATGACTTTTCGCATTGTGTTTTCATGACAATTAAACACATTTTACCTTATATTACATTATTGTAATTCTGTTTTTTTGTTGTTGTTTTTTTTTGCAATTGTTTTTCTTAGTTTTTTTAAAGATATAACTGAAATAACATTTAAATATGAATAAATTAAAGTTATTAAAAGAAATATTACCATGGTATATAAATTAAAACTAAAACCATTATTTTCACAAAAAAATCTAAATCTTTATGCAAAATATAATTTCTTTTTTTTTTAGTATTTGTTTTTTATTTTGCAATAAGACAATTTGCCTATTTTTAAGAACATTAAAAACAGTAATAATTTTCTGCACTGTGTGAAGATACTAAAATAGCATTGAAATAAGTAAAAAGTAATGCTATTAAAACAAATATTACCCTGATATAAAAAGTAAAATAAAAATTTTTATTTTCACATTACAGTAAAAGAAAATGCATCTTTATGCAAAATATAATTTACAAGATACATATAAATAATACATTTATAAATAAAATGTAAATGTAAATTTATACATTAATGTTTTTTTTTAATTTTGCATTGAAAAAAAATTAAGCCTATTTTTGAGAACATTAGGAATATTAATAATAATAGTAGGGTTTTTTTATTGTGTTTTCATGGTAATTAAACAATACATTATATTACATTATTGTAATTCCATTTTATTTTTGAAGTTTTTCAAAACTAATTTTCTTTTTCTTTTAAAATATTACTAAAATAGCATGTTTTTTTGTTTCATTTAATTAAGCATGAATTAAAGTTAAACTCTGACAAAAAGATAAAGGTGCAAGACTGCAAACTTAACGACTTTAACGAAGGGAAAGAACCACAATCTCACGAAGCACTGCGACTGACAATAATCAAATAAAAATGAAGGAGATTATGATGAAAACTGATTAGGTCATTTGTTTCATGGGAGATGAACAGGTTTTTGCCACGATTGTCTTGTTTTGATCCTCTGATTGGTGGAGATTTCTTTGCAGAATCATGGATAATGTTTTTTATTTTTTATTTTTTGTAGTTTTTCACCAGGAATTCTGCTGTTAAATGCAATTATCTAAAATATCCCATTGATTACCAACCACGGGGCTCACAGTAGCTCTATCTTTGTAAGTTACCACTAAAAATCAATTCACATCCGGAGGAAATGAAGGATTTTGACTTCCAGACTGTTGCGCTCTATATCTGCTGTGATTTTAACATCTTGATTTAATCAGATGTGCCTGAAGTACAGCTTATTTACTTACTACTGTCTGAAAGGTTGATTGTTTGTCATAATGCATTGTGTTTCATAGAGTATAGAAGTATGTTAGTGATCAGTGTGCAGTGGTTTCTGCAGTCAAGCTGGAATCAGTGGCAGTGCTGTTCAGCTTTAGGGAACATGTTTCAATCAGTGCACTCGATTACTCTCACACAGACCCACCTTTAGTGGCCACGCGAACACAATCGATCTTAGTTTCCTGCAAGAAACAGAGAGACAGAGAGAGAGGTAAAAGGGGAAAGCATTAGTTTTGTGTCACATGAGATGCAAACACATGAGCTTCAGTAATGGAAACAGCCGCTCACATCTGATGAACTCACAAACACTGAAATAGGAGGGAAAAAGCTCCAGATTTCAGAGCTAAATGAATGAATGTTTCTTCAGTCTCATTTCCTCAAAATCATCACTTATTTTCACCCATGATCTTGACAAAAATACATTTTTTAGGATATCTCTTTCTGTATTTCTTGTCAAAATTATAAAATTAAGTTTCAAGTACAAGTTTCGTAGCAGCTTTACAGAAAATCATGATCAATATGTTTTATCTTCTTGTACTATTTGTCTTGTTTCCCTGTAAAAATACATAAAATTCCTTAAAACAAGATTAATTTACTTTAAAACCAGAATTTCACTAGAAAATAAGACTTGTTTTTCAGATATTTCTTTAGTTTAAGTTTATTTTTTGTCCCTTTGTGAAATAGCTTTTCATTAAATTCAGGGTTATTACTGTTAACTAGTACTAAAATTAAAACTAAAACAATCCAAATAAATACATAAATAAATAAATGGGAAAAAAAAAACTGAAAGGAAATAAATCATATAATTTTCTTCACATACTAAAATTAATGTGAATATATAGACATTAAAAACATCTAATAAAAAATGATACAATCACACAAAATTACTACAATTAAAAAAAAATAAAAATTCAATTGAAAAAAGAAAAATATAAAAATAAAAACTTACTCAAAACATTAACAAAAAGTATAATAGTATCTCTATGATACTAAAACATCACCAGTGAGATTTCTGCTTAACAAGCCAACACAATAAAACAAATTAATTTAATCTGAAGATATATTCTCTGAAAACAAGGCTGATTATCTCATGCAATTCTGCTTCTCAAGTAAATTGATCTTGTTTTTAAGGCTGTTTATATGCAACAAAACAAGAGCTACTGATTGAGTGAATGAGAAAAGGCCTCCAGATAACACTGGATCTCAGCAGAGACGCTTCAAGAGCTGCTTCTGCTCCACAGAAACACCAATCTGCTGCGGAGTTTGAGCGTAAAACGCACTCAATGGAAAAGCAGCGGTGTGGTCTGACTTCCATCAGACTCCTGCGACGGCCGGCGGGACATTTTACAGGAATCGAGATGCCGCTGCTTTAAGATCACACACAGAGGAAAGAGCTTCACTAAACGGGAGAATCAAACACATTTCCAGTGAAAGAGAGAGAGATTTACTGGTGGAGCTGCGCTCGTTTCTTATAAATAAAGACGGTAGATGTGAATATTCACAGAAATGGTTGACTCGAGGTTTGCATTTCAATCCCTGCAGCTTTATTACAGTAAAATGCACTGGTGATTCTCACTGAATTTTTGACTGCAAACAATCAGGAATGGCACACGGCTAGACGAGTAATAAATGGCACAAACTGCGACAAGTTTAACACTGGTGCACAGCCGGTTACGACAAAAACGTCATGATTAGAGCATATATATATGTGACCCTGGAGCACAAAACCAGTCTTAAGTACAACAGGTATATTTGTAGCAATAGCAATAGATTTTCCTTTTATGCCAAAAATCATTAGGATATTAAGTAAAGATCATGTTCCATGAAGATATTTTGTAAATTTCCTTCCGTAAATATATCAAAACTTATTTTTTGATTGGTAATATGCATTACTAAGAACTTCATTTGAACAATTTTAAAGGTGATTTTCTCAATATTTTGAATTTTTTGCTTCCTAGGCAACATTTCTCACTTCTTGATCTCAAATCTTGAATCTTGAATTTTCATTTAGTTTAATTTGATGTACTAAAATAACTAAAACTAAGCTATTTAGACATTTAAAATACAAAAACACACAACAAAATTACCAATATATATATATATATATATATATATATATATATATATATATATATATATATATAATATGGGAAAATCTGAATATTATTAAAACTATAATAGTATCTCAATAATAGTAAAATAACCTATAAATGTATATTCTTTAATATGTAGCTGAAATATATATATATATATATATATATATATATATATATATATAAAGCATTTGAATAAATAAATGTAAATGATAACATTTAGCTATACATTTTAAAATTAAAAGTTGCACTTGTTAACAAAAGTTAATGCACTAACATGAACAATGAGCAGTTATATTATTACTATTATACTTGCTTTTGTGCAAATTACTCCAATAAAACCCTACAAAAATGAAATATTTTAGAGCAAAGACAGATTTAGCTCATTTTCCTGTTCCATGATATCTGCGTGTTTTTCGTGACCGTTGTGACCCGTAACACTCTCTAAACGGCTGAATCTCAGCGTGACGTTTCTGCTGAGAAACACCAAAAGGCCACGAGAGGTTTGATCTGAAGCAGCTCGTTTTCTCTAATAAGCCTCTCTCTGGAGACGCTTTACCTGACCTTACCGCGAGTCTGCAGAGAGCAAACACCTCACACACACACACACACTCACTCACACTCAAACACTCACTCACACTCACAAACAATCACAAACACACTCACTCACAAACAAACACCTCACACACACACAAACACCTCAAACACACACAAACACACACACACAAACTCTTCACACACAAACACACATATATTTACACAGCAAACACTTACACACAGGTATTATAATGCACACACACATCCAGATTAAGAGAAGAGGTGTTTTATAACAGAGTAAAGAGTGTAAGAGCTGTTCATCACACACACACACACACACACACACTGAGGCTCCAATTAGACACCCTGAGCTCAAGCGTCTCCCTCTTCTGCACTGAAATAAAGGATCGCCTTTTCGTTAGGGTCAATTTGCATATAAAAAAGAGAGATGGCTGATAATTCTAATTTCCAATTAGACTGGAGTGTTAATAATGCATCCGTGAACAGCTGAAGCTCAGAGTCGAGCATTTAATGCGACTCTGTCCTCACTTCACTTTTATTGCCTGTAAATTCAGCCTCTTCAACCATAGCCGGCCAAAATTAATGCACCAGATTTCATACCGTTTTATATGGTTTTATGTATATTGTATATATATATATATATATATATATATATATATATATATATATATATACACACACACATTGTCCTCCAAAAGTATTGGAACAGTAAAGACAAAATTGCTCTGTTGGCTGTGGAGTCAAGACATTTACAAATATGATTAAAAGATGAATATGAGACAAAACTACAGAATGTCACATTTTATTATTGGGTGATTCAACACATAGATGTTTTACCAGCTAAGAAGTTCAGCACTTTTAGAGTTTCATCCCTCTATCTGATGTGAGCATAAGTATTGGAACGGTTGCCTCACAGGTCTTTCTAAGTGATCAGCTGTGTCCTGCTGCATTCATTCTTCAGATATTAACTCTTTCCCCGCCAGCGTTTTTAAAAAAAGTTGCCAGCCACCGCCAGCATTTTTGATGATTTTCACCTAAATTTGACGGCCCTCAGAATATTTTCTGCTATGAATATAAGAACATATTATATATCAAAATAAAGAATCAAGCCTCTGTTTTTAAACAAAAACAAACTATTTTATTCTATCTTCATGTGTTCATGTTTTACCACTATTTGAATGCAGATAGGTTTCATCAAAAATACAACATTTTGGACAAAAAAATGAGAAAAATGCATTTTTATCAAAGTAGTGCATTTTCAAGCAAAATACATTCAGATGTCATATTCTTTCACTTGTAAATAATTATGTGAATAATTGAAATTGCATTCAATAAACAGAACAAACAGACACACACACACACACAAACATATACATACATATGATTATACACACACACACACACACATATATAGGCTACATACATATACTGTACATACATATGCATACATATACTGTACACGCACGCACACATACACGCACACATATATATATATATTTAGATATAGATAGATAGATAGACCGACATAGATCTATATATAGATCGCGTCCACACACACACAAACACACACACCCCTATTCAGATCGATGGGTTATCGGTTACAACTAGAGATGTTTCTGTGTCTGTGAAGGCATCTCTTTCACTGACTACTTCGTCCCGATCAGATTCAAAATGGTCAAAACATGATCTACATACATGATCTATATATGATCTACATTTTCTCTGATGCCTCCATTTATGCCGATCGTCTTCTATTTGCACCCTAAAGACCCAGAAGTCTCGTAACTCATTCAAGACATGCGCTAGGGCTTTCCTTACAGTAATACACCTAGAACATGGATTGCCGTAAAAACTCGTCAATGGCGGGGAAGCGTTGTCTCTTAATTGACGAGATATCTCATCAATGGCGGGGGAAAGAGTTAAAAGCAGGGAATGTGTCGTATCAGTTATATCCATTACTTCTGTATTCTGAATCTTGCATTCGATGATGACACACACAAACCAGGATGAAGATGAGGGAGCTGACTTTGAGAGAAAAGCAAGCAATTTGGATGCTAAAAGAAAAGAGGAAGTCAATTAGAGCTATAGCAAAAACAAAGGGCATGGAGAAATCAAGAGTTTGGAAACCACCAGCGACACCAGCAACCAACAACTACCTGATCGGCTGATAAAACAACAGTAGTTGATGACAGACAAATCATAAAAGCTGTGAAAATGAACCCTAAAAGACGTGTCTGTAAAATCACCAACAACTTCCAGAAAGCTGGGGTGATGCTCTGACAATCTACTGTCCTCAGGAGACTTTGACACAGAATTACAGATGCTACACAGCAAGATGCAAACCTCTGACCAGCACCAAAAATAGAAAGGCAAGATTAGAGTTTGCAAAAAATCGCAAAGGTGAGCCAGAAGAGTTTTGGAACTATGTTTATGGACCGATGAGACAAAGATGAGCCTTTATCTAAGTGATGGGAAAACAAAAATGTGGAGAAAAAAAGGGAACTGCAAAAGATCCCAAGCATACAGCCTCATCTGTAAAGCATGGTGGAGGTGGTGTCATGGCATGGGCATGTATGGCTGTCTCTGGAACAGGCCCTCTCAACTTTACTGATGACTTAATGTATGATGACAGTAGCAGAATGAATTTGGAAGGGTACAAAACCATCTTGCCTACCAATATTCAAGAAAATGCCACCAGATTCATTGGGAAGTGCTTCATATTGCATCAGGACAATGACCCAAAACACCCTGCCAGTTCAGTCAAGGAATTTATAAGGGCAAAGAAATGGAAAGTCTTAGATTGCCCAAGTCAATCTCCAGATTTAAATCCGATTGAACATGAATTTCACCAACTGAAGAGGAGAGTAAAGGCAGAAACTCCCCAAAACAAGCAACATTTGGAATTGGCTGCATTAAAGGCTGTGAAAAGTATTTCAAAGGATGAGACCAAGAGTCTGGTGATGTCTATGGGTCACAGACTCACTGCTGTGATTGTGCGCAAGGCATCTGCAACTAAATAATTGCTTTTAATTTTTTATATCTGCCTTATGTTCAACTGTCCCAATACTTATGCTCACATCAATGAGTGGGATGAACTCTAAAAGTGCTATTCTGTTTATTTGGTAAAACACGTATGTGTTGAAACAGCTAATAATAAAATGTGACATTCTGTAGTTTTGCCTCATATTAATCTTTTAATCATATTTGCAAATGTCTTAAACAGAGCAATTTTGTCTTTACTGTTCCAATACTTATGGAGGGGACTGTATATAAAACCCTATTTATTAAATAAATTTATTTATTTATTTATTTATTTTTTACAATTTTTGCACAGTTTCACGTTTTTTGGTCATGTACCATGGTGGTACCAAATTATTTTTGTGTTAAAAGTACATTACTAATATATGAATATAGTCATTAAACATACCAAAAGGTACCTTAGTATTACCACTATATTTTTACCAATTATATTATTATGGTTTTTCACATATACCGTGAAAGTACCATGGAATCTTTGGATTTTTATAGAAATAGAGCAGCAAGTTACACATATTACAATTTTTATACATAATTATATATATATGTATGTATGTATGTATGTATGTATGTATGTATGTATATACATACACATACATTCACACACACACACACACTACCAGGCAAAAGATTTTGGACAATAAGGTTTTCAAAGCTTTTTTCTGCTCACCAAGCCTGCATTTATTTGATCCAAAGTACAGCAAAAACAGTACAATTTTGAACTATATTTACCATTTAAAATAACTGTTTTCTATTTGAATATATTTAAAATGTAATTTATTCCTGTGATTTCAAAGCTGAATTTTCAGCATCATTACATTAAGTGTTGCACATTTTACCATGCAAAATACCATTTTCATTAAAAGATATAAATAAATATATAAATAATACAAAATAAATAAATTACTGTACATTATGAAAATAAAAATATATAAAAATATACAAAATAATTATAAAATTATTTAATAATAACAATAATAATAATAATAATAATAATAATAATAATAATAATTATTATTATTATTATTATTAATACTAATTTATTATTAATATTAATTCTTAAACCTGCTGGAGGGTGTACCAGGTGTGTTCTGTCGACATGTGTTTTCTTAAAAGGAATAATTATGATTTTAGAGAAGATTATTTAGTAATAAGCATCAAAACAGAATCCAAAGCTCTGTAGATTCTCCTCATTCAGCCCCTTGTATTCATTTGTTAAACGTTTTCACTTCGTTCAGCTGCTAATAAACACTCATTCAGATCCACAGAATCCTGCAGATGCTCCTTCAACACCAGCACAGAAAACACGAACTCTAAAGCTGCTAATAAGCCTCTGAAAATGGTAATCTGACCTCGCCAAAGCATCCAGAGCGGTTGTTGTGAGACGCTGAAGAAGCCAAATAAATGTGGAAGTTCTGAAAGGAAATAATTGGAGGATAAGGAGCGTCTGAAGCGCTGAAGGTCAGAGCTGTTCTTCTGTTTCTCTGTAAACCAGTGTCACCAGGGAGAACAGAAGCGGCCTCCTGTAATTGCTGGCGCTCTGCTAATTGGGAGCAATTAAAGAACAGCAGCATGCGACGTGAAGAACGCTGGAAACATTATTTTACAGCAACAAGCCCAAAACGCAGCACACTTGACCTGAAGCAGATCGCAATGATTTATCACAGTCAGAGGAGATATAGAAAACTATATAAAAATATATTAATTATACAAAATAAATAATAAATAATATACAAAATATTTCTAAAACTAAAAATGTAAATAAATAAAAAGTAGGTTATTTATATATAAAATAAATGATACAAAAACATCTAAACATCTGAATAAATGTGCTGTTACTTTAATTTGCAAGAGTTTTAAGTTGTTTACTCAAACCAAAAATTCAGTCTTTCAATTAATTATTTCTATATTATTTTTATATAATGTTATATATTAATAACTATTTTATGTGCTTACACACATAAATAAATAAATAAATAAATAAAAACCTATTTTAAAAATTAGGAAAATTATAAATAATATTTATAAAATAAATATGCAAATATATAAATAAATATAAAAATACAGAATAAGAAAAACAATTGTGCTGTTATTTTAATCACAAGAGTCTTCAGTCTTAAGTTATTTACTCAAATTGACAATGTTTCTGTAAATTAAATTTATATATATATAAATTAAATTTATATATATATAAATTAAATATATATATATATAAATTAAATATATATATATATATATATATATTTAATATATATATATATATATATATATTTAATTTATATATATATATATATATTTAATTTATATATATATATATATATATATATATATATATATATATATATATATATATATATATATATATATATATATATATATAAATTAAATATATATATATATATATATTAAATATTATATATATATATATATATATTAAATATTATATATATATATATATATTAAATATATATATATATATATATATATATATATATATATATATATATATATATATATATATATATATATATATATATATAAATAACCCAGCCATTGGGGTTGCACAAGCCAGTACACTCTCAGTGCCGGTCCCAAGCCCGAACAAATGGGGAGGGTTTTGTCAGGAAGGGCATCCGGCGTAAAACCTGTGCCAAATTAAACATGCGGATCATAAACCAGATTTCCATACCGGATCGGTCGAGGCCCGGGTTAAAAACGACCGCCACAGGTACTGCTAGCCAGCAGGGTACCGGTGGAAACTATGCTACTGGTGGTCAAAAGAGGAGAAGGAGAGGAGGAAAGCGTGTCCAGAGACATGGAGAAAAGAGGAAGGGTAAGAGTGTGGAGGTGAGAGTTGGAATGTTGAATGTTGGCACTATGACTGGTAAAGGGAGAGAGCTGGCTGATATGATGGAACAGAGAAAAGTAGACATACTGTGTGTGCAAGAGACAAAGTGGAAGGGGAGTAAGGCCAGGAGCATCGGAGGTGGATTCAAACTGTTCTACCATGGTGTGCATGGAAAGAGAAACGGCGTAGGGGTAATTCTGAAGGAAGAGTATGTAAATAGTGTATTGGAGGTGAAGAGTGTCTGACAGAATGATGAGTGTAAAGCTGGAAATTGAAGGGGTGGTGATAAATGTCATCAGTGCATATGCCCCGCAAGTGGGGTGTGAGATGGAGGAGAAAGAAGATTTTTGGAGTAAGTTGGATGAAGTGGTGGTGAGGGTACCTAAAGAAGAAAGAGTGGTGATTGGAGCGGACTTCAATGGACATGTTGGAGAAGGGAACAGAGGTGATGAGGAGGTTATTGGTAGGTACAGTGTTAAGGAAAGGAATGTGGAAGGGCAGATGGTGGTAGATTTTTCAAAAAGAATGGAAATGGCAGTAATACATATTTTAAGAAGGAGGAGGAGCACAGGGTGACGTATAAGAGCGGAGGAAGGAAGACAAAGAGGCTTGGTGGTGGAATGAAGAAGTACAGGAAAGCATAAGGAGGAAGAAGTTAGCGAAGAAGAAGTGGGATAGTCAGAGAGATGAAGACAGTAGTCAGAAGTACAAGGAGATGCGGCGCAAAGCAAAGAAAGAGGTGGTGAAGGCTAAGGAAAAGGCATATGACAAGCTGTATGAGAAGTTAAACACTGAGGAAGGGGAAAAAGACCTGTACCGACTGGCTAGACAGAGAGATAGAGCTGGGACGGATGTGCTACAGGTCAGGGTGATGAAGGATGCAGTCCAAGAGATTGTGTTGAGAAGGTGGATGGAGTATTTTGAGGAACTGATGAATGTAGAAAATGAAAGAGAGAGAAGGTTAGGTGACGTGGAAATAGTGAAGTCCAGGGGATTAGTGAGGATGAAGTGAGGGCAGCTATGAAAAGAATGAAGAGCGGAAAGGCGGTTGGTCCAGATGAGATACCGAGGCGCCGATCCCGTGGGTGCTCAGGGGCTCGAGCACCCACAGAAAAATACGGGATAGTCTCCGTTCATTTTAACCAATAAGCAGCTTGTACGACTTTATTGTCGTTTTCATAGATCATTTGAGGCAGTTTTTGGCGTTATTTTAATGGCGAATGTCAAGAGTGCATTATTGTAATAAGAGATGGTACCACAGGGTGCATGAATCTCTCAGCTTGCAGCGGGCTTGCTCTCCAATAGTGATCATGGCTCTGCTGCGCTCCCTCAGATATTATCTATGTATTTATTCACTGTCATTAATAGTTTCAGACCTAATAATATATTTTATTATAGTAAATGTAAGAATAAAACTTTCACGTTAAAAATTAGTTCTATGTCGATACTTCTCTCCAAACTCACCTCCACCTGTTCCCTACTCTCACTACACGTCACAATATCATCTGCAAACATCAAAGTCCATGGAGGTTCCTCCCTGATTCCATCCGTCAACTTGTCCATCACCATTGCAAACAAGAAAGGGCTAAGAGTAGATCCTTGATGCAATCCCACCTTCACCTTGAACCAGTCTGTCATTCCTACTGCACTTAGGTCAGTTGTCCAAAGTAATAAATAAATGTCTATATATGTATGTGTGTGTGTGTGTGTGTGTGTGTGTGTGTATATATGTATATACACACACACACACACACTGTACTGTATATAGTTTATTTATATATAAAATAAATGATATAAAAATCTATAAATATGCTGTTATTTTAATTGCAAGACACTTAAGTGCATCAGAGTGAGGAAAAAGTTCTACTTATAGAGTGTGTCGCAATAAATAACAATAAAAAATAGAGTCTGGTTTGGTTGTAAAGGGCAGCGTTTAAATTATTCTCGGCCCACTGGCTGCTAATTACCTGCTGGAGTTTCTCTCATATAATGGCTGTTTTTCTCCTTCAGAGACCGTTACAGTTAGGCAGAACGCTGATATACATGTGTGATGAGTTTGAGATTACACTTAATCCGTTTACTAGCAATAAAGTACTAAAGTAGAGTTAGTTTGAGCTCCAGATATGAATGATCCCTCAGATCCTCATGTGTTTTTGAGGAGAATCTGCTGCTGCTTTACTCAGATGCATTGATGCAGAAGCATTGATCAGATGTTTGATGATTGTACAGTGAATCTGAATCTGTGATATACATGTGTGATGAGTTTATGATTACAGTTACTCTGTTTACTAGCACTAAAGTAGAGTTAGTTTGAGCTAACTCATCTCATTCAACATCAGAGTCTATATCAGGACTATAAAATTTCATCTCAGTACTTTCATTATTATTTAATGTTTGAAACACAGAAACGTAGCCTACTGTGAGTGTTTGTGAAGCTGTTTCAAAAATAAAGCTTTACATGATGAGTGCTGCTCTCTCTGGATCAGCGGCTGTGTGAAAGCAGCTTTAAATATTCTGATATGATTCTGATTTCAAAGGTTTAATAGATATACCGGAATCATTGTCATTTAGGAAAAAGATCGTGTGTGCTTGAACGGAGATCACGATCATGTGTGTCCCTGGAGCACAAAAGCAGTCATAAGTAGCACAGGTATATTTGTAGCAATAGCCAACAATACATTGTATGGGTCAAAATTAATGATTTTTCTTTTATGCCAAAAATCATTAGGATATTAAGTAAAGATCATGTTCCATGAAGATATTTTGTAAATTTCCTACCGTAAATATATCAAAACTTAATTTTTGATTAGTAATATGCATTGCTAAGAACTTCATTTGGACAACTTTAAAGGTGATTTTCTCAATATTTAGATTTTTTTGCACCCTCAGATTCCAGATTTTCAAATAGTTGCATCTCGGCCAAATATTGTCCGATCCTAACAAACCATACATCAATGGAAAGATTATTTATTCAGCTTGTGTATATATATGAGCCTAACGCCTATGTATTTTTGTATGTCATATTTGTATCAGACCTGAAAAGTAAGCTCATGGTTACTCAGTGATTAAAGGCATGATGAATCTGAATCTTTCGAGTGTTTTCTTGCGTTCTCACCCCATTGGCGGTGCTGACGGCCTGATAGTAGACACTGTAGCTCTTGTGGGGCAGCAGAGGAAGGTTCCAGTATCCATCATAGGTGCGGTTGTCTCCGACGGTGAAGGGCAGAGGAGCCTGAATGCGAGCGGCTGGGAATTCAGCGGTGAAATAGTACTGTGAGTTTAGCACTGAGGCGTTCTGGAAGTGGATGGGAATGGGGTAACAGCGCAGGATCTCTGCGGCTCTCTGAGAACGACGCGGACGCTCCTCTTCAACCACTACCTGATACACACTGCAGGAGAAACACACAAACACACACAGAGAGATACACACACACACACAGAGATACACACAGAAACAATGTGAGGTGATTTACAATTCTGTGGAGGAACTGCAAATATACAAGATATACTTATCAACTAAAATGAAATCTAATAAGAAAATGTCACTGCAAACGTGATTGAACAATATTTACTATTTATCTAAAATAATCTAAATCTAAAATAAATATTTCAGTGAATTATTTTATTATTTAATAAATAAAAAGTAAACAAATAAATAAATATATTGTAATATAAAAATATATGAATAAAAATTAAGAAATTATTATTTATAAATGAAATATGTAGATATATAAATGAAAAATTAAATAACACATTATTTATATATAAAATAAATCATACAACAATATATAAATATGTAAAATAAAATCTATAAATAAATTAAAAATATTTTTAAAATAATTTATATATAAATTAAATTATATAAAAATATAAAACGTAATGAAATCTACAAAAATGTATAAACAAAACATTAAAAAAATAAATATATATAAATTAAACTATATAAAATATTAAATATGTAATAAAATCTATAAAAATCAATAAATAAAAAAATATTTGTAATATATTTTACATATACATATATATATATATATATATATATATATATATATATATACATATATATATATATATATATATATATATATATATATACATATATATATATATATATATATATATATATATATATATATATAAAAAAAAAAAAAAAAAATATATATATATATATATATATATATATATATATATATATATATATATATATATATATATATAAATTAAATTATATAAAATATAGATTATGTAATATAAAAATATATAAAATAAATAATTTCCATATAAAATCAATTCTATAGAAATATAAAATATGCAACATAAAAAAATACCAAAATGTAAAAAAAAAAAAAAAAAAAAAAAATATATATATATATATATATATATATATATATATATATATATATGTGTGTGTGTGTGTGTGTGTGTGTGTGTGTGTGTGTGTGTGTGTGTGTGTGTGTATAATATTTATTAAATTACATTCAATATGTTTTGTTTTGTTTTTTTTGGGGTTTTTTTTGATAAGTGATGACATTCTGGCAACACCTGTATTACATGCAAGTACGTTTGAGCTTCCAGTAGAATCTGGCATTTCATTGCGAGTCTTCACAAACATCTGACTGGCAAATCTCAAACACACAACAGCCAAATGTCTTCAGCAGGAACATATGAGCGGCGCTTCCTGGAAAACACAGCGACTCCATGTTTGCTTCAACAGGACAGTGTTTAGCGGGATAATCTGCTGCTGGACGATGCAAGCCAAGAGTCTTCCTCCGAACACATTTAATTAACTGGCTAAAGCCGGCGGCCTGAGGCTCGCGAGAGAGCGGCTAATTTACCCGATCCATCTCCAGGGGATTTAAACAGTATGAAATAAAACCACATCACAGTTCTCAGATATTAAAACACTGAACTCTGACACGCAGGGCTGCGTTTCTGCTGGAGCTCAGAGAAAAGAGCCAAACAGCGAAATTACAGAACTGCGGCTCCAGGAGAAATGATGCAATATCAGAAGCTTTTCTCTCCAGTGAAGAAAACCAGAGTCTTAGAGAGGATATGGCCGTCTGAGAGAAATCAAATGAAGCTGAAATTACCAGCTGCTGCACTTCCTGTGAATCCAGCTGATGGAGAAACACCAGACAAACCATCTCCAGAGAGACAGAGACGATCACGATAAGAGATCTGTATCAATCATCTATTCATCCATCCATTCATTCATCATCCATCCAATCAATTCATCCATTCATTCATCATCAATTCATCCATTCATTCATCATCCATCCATCCATCCATCAATTCATCCATTCATTCATCATCCATCCATCAATCAATTCATCCATTCATTCATCATCCATCAATTCATCCATTCATTCATCCATTCATTCATCATCCATCCATCAATCAATTCATTCATCATCCATCCATCAATTCATCCATTCATTCATCATCCATCCATCCATCCATCCATCCATCCATCCATCCATCAATTCATTCATCATCCATCCATCCATCAATTCATCCATTCATTCATCCATCAATTCATCCATTCAATCATCATCCATCCATCCATCCATCCATCAATTCATTCATCATCCATCCATCCATCAATTCATCCATTCATTCATCATCCATCAATTCATCCATTCATTCATCCATCCATCCATCCATTCATCATCCATCCATCAATCAATTCATCCATCATCCATCCATCAATCCAATTAATCCATTCATTCATCATCCATCCAATTCATTCATCATCAATCCATCCATCAATTCATCCATTCATTCATCATCCATCCATCCATCAATTCATCCATTCATTCATCATCCATCCATCAATTCATCCATTCATTCATCATCCATCCATCCATCCATCAATTCATTCATCATCCATCCATCAATTCATCCATTCATTACCCATCCATCCATCCATCCATCCATCAATTCATTCATCATCCATCCATCAATTCATCCATTCATTCATCACCCATCCATCAATTCATCCATTCATTCATCATCCATCCATCCATCCATCCATCCAATTCATCATCCATCCATCCATTCATCATCCATCCATCCATCTATTCATTCATCATCCATTCATCCATCAATTCATCCATCCATCTTCTATCCATTCATTCATCTTCTATCCATCCATCATCCATGCATCTTCTATCCATTCATCCATCCATCAATTCATCCATTCATTCATTATCCATCCATCTATCCATCTTCTATCGATCCATCCATCATCCATCCATCCATCTTCTATCCATTCATCCATCTTCTATCGATCCATCCATCATCCATCTATCCATCATCCATCCATCTTCTATCCATCCATCTTCTATCCATCCATCCATCATCCATCCATCAATTCATCATCCATCCATTTTCTATCAATCCATCTATCCATCTTCCAGCCATCCATCAATTCATCCATTCATCCATCCATCCATTCATCATCCATCCATCCACCTTCTATCCATTCATTCATTCATCCATCCATCATCATTCATTCATCCATTCATCCATCCATCAATTCATCCATTCATCATCCATCCATCCATCCTTCTATCTTCTATCTATCATCAATCTATCCATCTGTTCATCAATCATCCATCCATCATTCATCCATCCATCTTCTATCCATTCATCCATTCTCTATCCAATCATCCATCCATCAATTCATCCATTCATCATCAATCCATCCATCCATCCATCCTTCCATCTTCTATCCATCATCAATCTATTCATCCACTCATTCATCAATTCATCCATCCATCTTCTATCCATCATCCATCTATGTATATCCATCCATCCATCATCCACCCCGTCATCCATCTATCCATCCATTCATCCATCCATCCATCCATCCCTCCATGTATCCATCCATCTATTCATCTTCTATCATCCATCCATCCATCCATCCATTCATACATTCATCTATCATCTATCCATCCATCCATCCATCATCCATCTAGCATCCCTCCATCTATCTCTCCATCCATTTGTCCATCAGCCTTCTATCCATCATCCATCCTTCATCTATCTATCTATCTATCTATCTATCCAACCATCTATTCATCCATCCTCCATTTAGAATCCCTCCATCTATCTCTCCATCTTCTATCCATCCATCCGTCTTCTGTGTTTTATCAAACTAGTTGCATTTAAAAAGCGTTTGGTATTTATTTGTTGGCTCTTTGATCAGAAGCTCATTTCTGTTTTCTGTTCATAACAGCAGCAGTGAAGTCAGAACTGCAACTCGATCCCTTCAAATGAACCCACAATTAAAACGTGTGATTGCTGCAATTAGCTGAACATTATCCCGCACTGATAGATAATTGAATTAAGAGGGCTTTAGGTTAATCAGACACGGATGAATTATTTCACAAAGGTTAATAGAATCAATAACTTTTGTTCGGGATTCATTTAGCCATTCGCTAATCGCCTACATGATGTTCAGCTGTAAATCCGGTGAAAGCCAGCAGATCCTCCAACGGAAGAAGGTCAAACTCCTACATTCAGCAGAAACCAAAATAAAACTGTTCTCTGGGGGGAAATTGTGTTTTAATGAAATAATAATTAAAAATAATAATAATAATAATATTATATATATATATGGTGGTGTGAAAATTTGTTTGCCCCCTTCCTGATTTTTTTATTTTTTTGAATGTTTGTCACACTTTAATGTTTCAGATCATCAAACAAATTTAAATATTAATCAAAGATAACACAAGTAAACACAACATGCAGTTTTTAAATGAAGTTTTTTATTATGAAGGGAAAACAAAATCCAAACCCACATGGCCCTGTGTGAAAAAGTGTTTGCCCCCTAAACCTAATAACTGGTTGGGTCACCCTTAGCAGCAACAACTGCAATCAAGCGTTTGCAATAACTTGCAATGAGTCTGTTACAGCGCTGTGGAGGAATTTTGGCCCACTCATCTTTGCAGAATTGTTGTAATTCAGCCACATTGGAGGGTTTTCGAGCATTAACCGCCTTTTTAAGGTCATGCCACAGCATCTCAATAGGATTCAGATCAGGACTTTGACTAGGCCACTCCAAAGTCTTCATTTTGTTTTTCTTCAGCCATTCAGAGGTGGACTTCCTGGTGTGTTTTGGATCATTGTCCTGCTGCAGAACCCAAGTTCGCTTCAGCTTGAGGTCACGAACAGATGGCCGGACATTGTCCTTCAGGATTTTTTGGTAGACAGCAGAATTCATGGTTCCATTTATCACAGCAATTCTTCCAGGTCCTGAAGCAGCAAAACAGCCCCAGACCATCACACTACCACCACCATATTTTACTGTTGGTATGATGCTCTTTTTCTGAAATGCTGTGTTACTTTTACGCAAGATGTAATGGGACACACACCTTCCAAAAAGTTCAACTTTTGTCTCGTCAGTCCACAGAGTATTTTCCCAAAAGTCTTGGGGATCATCAAGATGTTTTCTGGCAAAACTGAGATAAGCCTTTATGTTCTTTTTGCTCAGCAGCGGTTTTCGTCTTGGAACTCTGCCATGCAGGCCATTTTTGCCCAGTCTCTTTCTTATGGTGGAGTCATGAACACTGACCTTAACTGAGGCAAGTGAGGCCTGCAGTTCTTTGGATGTTGTTCTGGGGTCTTTTGTGACCTCTTGGATGAGTCGTCGCTGCGCTCTTGGGGTAATTTTGGTCGGCCGGCCACTCCTGGGAAGGTTCACCACAGTTCCATGTTTTTGCCATTTGTGGATAATGGCTCTCACTGTGGTTAGCTGGAGTCCCAAAGCTTTAGAAAAGGCTTTATAACCTTTTCCAGACTGATAGATCTCAATTACTTTCTTTCTCATTTGTTCCTGAATTTCTTTGGATCTCAACATGATGTGTAGCTTTTGAGGATCTTTTGGTCTACTTCACTTTGTGAGACAGGTCCTATTTAAGTGATTTCTTGATTGTGAACAGGTGTGGCAGTAATCAGGCCTGGGTGTGGCTAGAGAAACTGAACTCGGGTGTGATAAACCACAGTTATGTTTAGGGGGCAAACACTTTTTCACACAGGGCCATGTGGGTTTGGATTTTGTTTTCCCTTCATAAAAAAAAAAAAAACCTTCATTTAAAAACTGCATGTTGTGTTTACTTGTGTTATATTTGGTTAATATTTAAATTTGTTTGATGATCTGAAACATTAAAGTGTGTGACATTAAAGTGAAAATAAAAAATCAGGAAGGGGGCAAACAATGTTTCACACCACTGTATATGTATGCATGTGTATATATATATATATATATATATATATATATATATGTGTGTGTGTGTGTGTGTGTGTGTGTGTATGTGTGTGTGTGTGTGTATATATATATATATATATATATATATATATATATATATATATATATATATGTGTGCGTGTGTGTATTACTTTAAAGATATGACCCATATCTACAGTATATGAAATTAAATAATCTCAAATAAATAAATAAAATAAAAAATAAATAAAAATAAAATAAAATCTATATTTATGTTTTATATACAGTTTATATGCAAGCTACCAATTAAATAAATAAAAAAATAAATACATAAATTAAAAAATGAATAAAAAATACATCTATATCCATATATTTTTTTTTCTCTGTTGAAACACGCAAACAAATAACATAACCAACAAGCAAATATATATATTTATATATTTATTTTTTTATTTATTTATTTTTTCTCAAGTAATGTTTTTAAGTTTAACGTGTGTTACTACACAACTACAGACAGTATTTGGATCAGACGGCATCAAATATTAATTAGAGTCAGAGAGGCGAGTGATAGGATGTTTAATGACGAGCCGATGCTGAGAAGAACAAAGGGCAGATCTGGAGCGTCAGCAGAGAATAATTCAGCTACTAAAGAGCAGAACAAGGCTTTTCTGAAGATTTACTGCCGTCTTAAAGGCCAGCCATTACTTCACAGATATGACACCGACCGCTGTGATCTACAAGCCTTCAGCTGAACCGCAGACACACATCAGCAGCAAAACAGAGCTGAAACCAGCCACATACACAGCTGTATGAAGCACAATCATCATCATCATCGTTTCATTTTTCAGAAACAAGCTGTGAATGAGACAAACAATTCCTGTGGATTCATTCTTAGCACTCACTATATGTATGTGACTTTCATTAAGAAGTCATTAAGACATTGTCATACAAATTATGAATATGAATATTATGCATATGAATATTCACATATTACTTATATGTGCAACTATTTGAATTCATAGAAGGTTCCAGAAGTCTGATACCACCAGCACAATGTGTCTATTTAGTATTTTTCTATACATAAATACAAGTGTATATTCATATTGCAATAATAAAATGTAATATTTCTTCTATTAAAAATATAAAAACATGAATATAAAAATATTTTATTCATGTTAATATATTTTACTATATAATTATATATAAAAAATATATTTTACTAAATCAATAAATAAATAAAATCTAAGGTTCGATGTACATTAATTCTAACTTTTCTAAAATTGTGTTTTCCAGCTTTTATTGAAATTTGAAAAATAATAACTAAATAAATAAAATAAACAAACAGAAATTAATTCATTAATTAATTCACAGTTTCTTGTGATTTTAGTAATATTGTATATTATTCCTAACTTTTCAAAATTCTAAAACTTTGTTTTCCATCTTTAATTGAAACAAACAAATAACATAACCAACCAACTAAAATAAATATATAATCAAATAATAAAAAATAAATAAATAAATTCAATTCAATAATTCAATGCACAGGTTTTAGCGATTTTTAGTAGTAATAGTAGTAGTATATTCTAAAACAGTGTTTTGCAGCTTTAATGGACATAAATAAATATATATACAACTAACCAACTAAATAAATACATATATAACCAACCAACCAAATAAATAAATAAAGTCAATGAATAGGTTTTAGAGATTTTTAGTGATGTGGTATATTATTGCTAACTTTTCAGAATTCTAAAATTGTGCTTTCCAGCTTTAATTGAAATGAATAAATATTGAATTAAATTAAATTAACATGTTTTAGTGATTTCAGTGTGGTCACTTTTGCAACCTGCTTTATATAAATATAAATTTACATTACTTAAGTAATCACATTAGGTAATAATGACTGCTGTTTATTGTAAATATTACTGTAAGCCGCTCTTTTTTCAGACACGTTGTTTTTCTCAGATGCAGTAAATCTTCCTCTCACTCCAGGATCAGCGACCTCAGAAACTCGTCCTTTAATTAACGAGGAGGAAGCTGAAGCCATGGCAACCGGAAGCCATCGAAGCGCTATGTGAGCGGAGCTCGTTAGAAACGCGTAATCAGCACACGAACAATACAACAAGCCAATAAAACCTGCATCAACAACAACAGACAGAGAGAGAGAGAGGATTCTGGGTTCAGATGATTCATTTCTCAGTATAAGTGTGATATATGTGAAGTTAAGGACGTATTGATCAGCCGCGTGTGTCCAGCAGATTTAACAGCGTCTCTGATTTATTCTCTCTTTCATAAACCTGCCTCAGATTTACACCTGCTGAGGATCAGAGCCGGATTCTGGAGGACAGCAGCTTCCATAGCGGAAAACACAAAGACAGAGAAATTTACAGTCCAGAGTCTGACAGAGGAAACAGGTTCAGGACAAAACAAAACAGAAACCCGAAACAAACTTGACCAGGCCATAAAATAAAAAAAGGTGATTCTCATTTTGTACTATGGTAAAAAGTATTCATTTGAACATTGATGTGAACATAAAGTCACACAAATTTTCAATTTAGTTTTAATTTCAATTTATTTGACTTTTTTTCTCAAATAAAATATTTATTTTTTGCATTGCAGTAAGGGTTAGACTTTAGATTTGAATAAATATATATATATTTTTTTAATTAAAAAATTAAGTACTACCTGGAAAAATGGTTTGAACAAAGTCACACATTTTTTAATTAAATAATCCTTAAAATAAAACAATCAAATAAACAATAAATAAAGTAATAAAAAGTGATGATAATTTGTGGTAAAAAGTTATAGATTTTTATATATAAAAATAGTAATTTAAAAAACGTATTCATTGGACAGCTGGCATGAGCATAAAGTCACTTTCATTTTAAATAATACTTAAAATAATACATTTAAAAAAATCTGGGGTAAAATGCGAACTTTTTTTTAAATAATAATTTATTTTAAAAAGTACTCATTTGAAAACTGTTTTGAGTCACACACATTTTTAATTTAAATAATGCTTAAAATAAAATAAAAAAAATAATTTCAGTAATGAGAATTTAGGGTACAATGTGATTAAAAAAAACAATTACTTATATATAAAAAAAACTTAAAAATACTTTAAATAAGTAAATAAATAAATATTTTTTAAATAAATAATTCATAAAAACAAAATTAAGTGCTCATTTCAAAAATGGGGTGAGTCTAAATTTTCAATTTAAATAAGATTCATAAAATAAAACATTAAATTAAATTAAGTTACAAAATGCATTACAGTAAATTTTAATTAATAAAATAGAATTTTAATTTATAAAAATAATTTTAAAAAATGACAATAATACTGGTTCTAAAACCAGTCCTCCTTTTCTTTTCTTTATTTTTGAGATGAATATGATCTAAAGTTGAGAATCACCCAAAAAGTCACAAAATTCCACAAAGAAAAAATACTGTTATGATTTCCACAGAAGTTAATAAAAATCAAACTAGAATAAAATACCCCAAAATGACAGAAACAATCATAAAACGACGATCAGGGGCTGTAAAACCAGCACGACCGGTTCTTCTGCTGTTTAAGAGGAACGGGGGAAATCAAAAGAGGATAAAGATTTCTTAGCATATGATCCGCACAATAATAAAAGCTGCTCATCATCAGCGATGCGCAGAGATATGCAGAGCCTCTCCAGAGAAGCGACTGTGACCGAAAACTCCTGAAGAAACAATAGCAGCGGAAAAATGGAGAAAAGAGCAGGCGCCTCAAGGGACGAAAGCGAGAACAAGACGATTGTCTCCAGAAATAGAGAAGCGCAAATGGCCGTGGGTTTCTGCGGGGGCGAAGGCGGAAAAACAGCAGCCAAACTGACAAACGTTCATGCTGATCCCCTTATGCCTTTATGCAAGATGTGTGTTGTCCTGCCAGACATCAGAAAACATTTCGTCTGCAACACGCGTTTGCATTCAGTTCAGTCCTACGCGCTCGCATTCATCGCTCTCTCAAAGCAATCCCGATCCGCGTCAAACATCTGCTGTTTGAGATGGCGTTTAATCTTACGGTCGTGTTTCACGTTTACATGCATCAGATATAAAGGCAGAGCAGCTGTGACCAATTTCTGCCAAAATAGATGCCATGATGCTCATTGGAAAAATGGTGTGAGCATGAAGCCACACACATTTTTAATTTAAATAATACTTAAAATAATACATATGCATGAATTTACACTTGTTTTCTCTTTAAGTGATCCCAAAAATGAAATAAAATAAACTTTTTTAACATTATAGTAATAAGTAATAATAATTTAGGGTAAAACGCAAATCTTTTATCATTTTTAAAATATATATTTTTAATACGTTGAAAAATTGTTGTGATCATATATTTACACATTTTCTATATAATAAAATAAAATAGAATAAAATAAAATAAAATAAAATAAAATATTTTTGCATGACAGTAATGAGAATTTACGGTAAAATGAGATTTTTTTTTCAAATAAAAAGTAAATAAATATAAAATCATAATAATAATAATCACCTAAATTAATTGTTACTGCAGTAATTACAGTAATGGGAATATATATATATATATATATATATATATATATATATATACACACACACACGTTTAAAAATTGTTGTGATCACACATTTTCTATATAATTAACAATAAAATAAAATAAAAAATAAATCAATAAATATTTTTTGCATTACAGTAATGATAATTTAGGGCAAAATGTTATTTTATAATTAAATTCTTTTATAATTAAAAAAAAAATACTACTCACTACGCATAAAGTCACACAGTTCCAATTTAAAATAAAATAAAATAAAAATATTTTTGCATTTCAGCAATGAGAATTTAGGGTAAAATTAGATTTTTTTTCTTTTTCAAAATAAAAAAGTAAATAAAAAGTAAATTAATAATAATAATAATCACCTAAATTGTTATTGTAGTAATTACAGTAATGGGAAAATATGTATACACACACACACACACACACACACACACACATATATATATACACATACACATATATATATATATATATTTACACATATACACACACACACACATCAAAATCCATCTTATCTGCTATGAATAGCGGAGGAAAACACAGCAAACGTGATCTGATTGAATTAAGGCATGTTTTCAGTCGTACGCGCTCGTATTGAACGCTCTCTCAAAGCAATGGAATCGCATTCATGATGAGGATGGAACAGCTGCTGTTTAACCTCACAGTCGTGTTTTCACGTTTACATGCATCGAATATAAAGGCACCTCGGCTCAAACCAGCTGTGACCAATTTCTGCCAGAATAGAGCAGGAATGTGAAAGCATTTAAAAACACGCTTCTATTTTCATCCAGCTGTGCCACTTTGTTCTGCGGTTTTCTAATTTCCCCGCGGCTTCACCTGAACGTCGTCTCCGTCGCATGATCTCTGTCAGAAACACACAGCCACTGCGTTTCACTGCTGATGGAGAATAAAGTCACACTGTGATTGAGACTCGAGACACTGAGATACTCGCTGGACTATGCTCATGAGCATAAAGTCACACATTTTCAATTTAAATAAATAAATAAATGAATAAAATTTATTTATTTAGCAAGTAAGTAATTTCAGTAATGGGAATTTGGGGTAAAATTAATAATTTTTTTTTTTTTTTTTTTTTTTTTTTACAATTTAAAAAAATATATATTTTTAGTACTTATTGAAAATTTGGTGTGAGCATAAAGTCACACACATTTTCAGTTTAAATAAATATAATTTATTTATTTATTAAGTAAGTAATTTCAGTAATGGGAATTTGGGGTAAAATTATTATTATTTATTTTTACAATTTTAAAAAAATATATTTTTAGTACTCATTGAAAAATTGTGAGCATAAAGTCACAAATTTTTAATTTAAATAATACCTTTATTTATTTATTTATTTATTTATTTGTTTATTTATTTATTTATTCATTCATTCATTCATTCATTCATTCATTCATTCAGTTAGTTAGTAAGTAAATAATTTCAGTAATGGGAATTTGGGGTAAAATTTGATTTTTAAAAATTTAAAAAAATTTATTTTTAGTACTCATTGAAAAACTGTTGTGAGCATAAAGTCACACACATTTTAAATTTAAATAATACTAAAAAATAAAATAAATATATTACAATAAAGAAAATTTATTTATTTATTTATTTATTTATTTGCATTACAGTAATGAGAATTTGGGGTAAAATATAATTTTAAAAAATCAAAGTACAAATTAATTTTAAAAATTAATAAAAAAAAATACAAGTAATAATAATAATAACTGATAAATAATACTTTAATCAAATTTGTGGTAATTACAGTAATGGGACTTTTACTTCATTAAATAACATTTTATTTTATATAAAATAATATATAATATTATTTCTAATGAAAACCAGCTTTAATATCTTGTCATTCTGCATCTCAATCAAATGTTTCTTGATTTAAGAATGTTTAAGTATTTGTACTGAAAAACAGTATAAAAATAAAATATAAAATAAAATATTATGAAATATTACTATATTATAAAATCAGAGGAACAACAAGACTTTTTTGCACTGAAGATAGGCTTATAATTATATATGCAATAATTTCTTTGTTGTATAATAAACCACATTGTAATATTTTTTTGTTCCAGTGTTATTTTTTTTAATATTTTGAATGAATTTTTATATTTATATTTTCCATTTTTCATTTTATTTATTTATTACAAATTCTATTTTTTAATAGTTTTTATATTTATATACAGTTTTCATTCAAGTTTTAGTTATTTTAGTAGATCAAGTTAAACCAAATGAAAATAAAGGTTAGCTGAAAGTAGCTGAAATAAAATAAGCATACGTTTTTTGATATTTGATTTCAGTGATTGTTTATTTTGAGATGAGTGTAAATGAGCATCTGAGAGCGTCTGACAGCTTTCGCGTCCTGAAGCGCAGATGCTAATAGCGTCACATGGCAGTTATTCAAGCACCCAAAGCCAAATCCCTTTCTTAATGTGCGACATCACGCTCGCCGCCGCTAAACCAAAGACACCCTCGCGCCGTAATTAACGAGATGTGCGTTTCATTAAGGCCTGCCAGCTCTAATTAGGATGACAGGGTTTTCTCACCTGAATCTGAATCATGCATGAAGACGCTCTGAAAGCGAAGCGTCTCCAGACTGACGGCGTTTCGTGAGACGCTTCGAACAGCATCTTTTGTCACCCATCTGTCCACCTCCATTAAAACGCCCTCAGACAAGAAAGGCGTCTGAATATTTCACCGGAAAGTCAAAAGTGCAAAAACAGCCCTGTGGTTTATTCATGCTTCCATCATTCATTCATCAGGAGTTCTGCTGAAAATAAAGAAAGAGATGAAGACTGTCTTCCTCAGAACTGCTTCAAAACATCAAGGCCGAAAACATAACGTAGAAACTTTCAACCCACTATTATTTTAGTACCATTCATTTTTTTATTATTATTATTTTAATTAGTTTTATTTAATTCATAATAATAATATTTATAATAAGTAATTTATTTATTTATTTATTTTTATACGTCTATATAATTTTTATTTAAGTTTTAGCTTTAGTTATTTTAGTACAGCAAGTGAAACTAAATAAAAATGAGAAACGTTGCTTTTTGCCAACTAGCTGAAATAAAATTTGTTTTGTTTGTTTGATTGTTTGTTTTGTTTTTTAAATATGTTAATAAAATAAGTTAATTAAAAGTGATTACATAATATAATTAACTCAATATAATTCAATAATATAAAATTTGAAAATTAAAACAGTTAATATTTTATTTCTGAACATCTGAGACTCGATGGACACTAAATTCAGGACGACCGTTCGTTTCTCTCAGTCATTAACGGCTTTAATCAGCAGCAGATATCAGTGATCATGTGACACTCATGAGAGATCGAGTGATTGGACGGTTTGAGATCATTAAAGTGCTGATTAAACGCTGAGCACTTGATAAAAGCAGCGGAAATGAGAGAGAGAGAGTTAAAACAGGATGAACAGTTTATTTTACTAAGTTTATTTTCGTTTAGTTAAAATGTTCTAAGAACGTTAAAATGTCCATTTTTCTTGTTGCGATCATTTAAAGGTTGCTAAAATGTTTCTTACAACATTCTACTAACTTTATTTTTGCCCAAAATATAATGTTATTTGAACTTTAAAATATATTTTAAGAACCTTAAAGTGTCCAGATTTCTTGTGATTATAATGTTACAAAGGTTATGATTATAAGGTTGTGATTATAAGGTTAAAAAAACGTTTTTTAACAACATTCAAACTTTATTTTCACCCAAAATGTAAGATTATTTGCAGTGCTGTGTAGTAACTGATTACATGTAATCTGGATTACATAATCAGATTTCAAAAATGAAGTTCTTGTGATTGTATTACATTTTAAAATATTCATAATCAGACTAGAGTTACTTTTTTACTGATTACATGATTACATATTACAATTACATTACACTACAAATACATTAAAATGCACAAATTTAAGTTATTTATCATTTATATTTAATGCAGGGATTCGTTTTTTCATCAGCAGAACCTCATTGACCTTATATATTTACTTAAAATGGATCAAATGCAAATGTTTCAGTTAATCAGCAGATTTGCATATTCACGGTTCTCTATCGTTAGTTAATGGTCACATAAAATTCAGGAAAGCAAATAAAATATTGAATCTTTTTAAGTAAGTGTTTATTTTGTTGATACAATTATTTATTTAAATTTTACATTTTTATGATTTCATTTATTAGCTTTTTATTTAAACACAAACAAACACGTTTGTTTTGGGGTTTTTTTTGTTTGTTTGTTTGTTTGTTTCTCTTTGTATTTTTATATCAATTTGTACAATATTACTCTATTTAAATCAATATGATAAATGAGTTAGGTCACAAGTAATCTAAAAGTACATTACTACATTACTTATATTACTAACTACAATTTTTGTCATGTCGTTTGTAATCAGTAACAGACATTAACATTAAAACGTCCATTTTCCCAGTTTATGATTAGAATGTTACTTAAAGGTTACAATAAATATTTTTTATAATGTTCATTGAGTACAAATAACATTCTATGGACATTCCGAGGATGTTGTTCTTCTACGAACGTTTTCTCTCAACATTATGACAACATTTTTCAAATATTATTAAAGTTATACGTTCCTTAAGCATTACTTTAAGAACATTTTGTCCTAACATTTCTTTAACTTTTAAAAAAAACGATAGAGAAATTGGAGAAAATTAAATATTCTCTTAGAGGACCCACCAAATGTTTTTATTCAGTATGGACTCCAATGATCTCGTGTTTTGAAAAAGGCGTAACTCTTCCCCCAACTTTGAGATTTAGTTTTTCTATTTTGGAATTTGTTTTTATTTAAGTTTTTTTTTTTTTTTTTGGGTGTGTTCGGTGGGAAAGGGGAAAAAAACTGTAAAATTAAGAGGAGCATTGTCAGCTCTTTTTGTATGCAATATGTCACTCTGTTCCTCCAATAAAAATATTAATAAAAAAAAACACTAGATAAAATTATTTATTTAAAAAAAAATTGTAAAATTAAGAGCAGCATTGTCAACTCTTTGTATGCAATGTCACTCTGTTCCGCCAATAAAAATACTAATAAAAAATGCTAGATAAAATTATTTATTTAAAAATTGTAAAAATTAAGAGAAGCATTGTCAACTCTTTTTGTATGCAATACGCCACTCTATTCTTCCTTCAATAAAAATATTAATAATAAAAAAAGCTAGATAAAATTATTTATTCTTTAAAAAAAAATTAAAATTAAGAGGAGCATTGTCAACTCTTTTGTATATAATATCAAAACTTTGAGATTTTGTTTTCTATTTTGGAATTTTTTTATTTATTAAGTCTTTTTTTATGGGTATGTTCGGTGGGAAAGGGGAAAAAAATTGTAAAATTAAGAGGAGCATTGTCGACTCTTTTTGCATGCAATATATCATTCTGTTCCTCCAATAAAAATATTAATAAAAAAAAAAACGCTAGTTAAAATTATTTATTATTTAAAAATTGTAAAATTAAGAGCAGCATTGTCAACTCTTTTTGTATGCAATACATCACTCTATTCTTCTTTCAATAAAAATATTAATAAAAAAAGATGAAGTTGTGAGAATGTTCCCTGTCAGGCACCTTTTCTAAAAAGTCGTCCTAACCCTGCTTTCCCGCTGCCGTCTCGACTCCTGCTTCCACGTTTCTCTGAATCTAATGGAGGCTTTTAAACGCGGCAGGAACAGAGTTTGAGCAGATGACACACAATTCAGTCTGCAGCTTCACGCTGATCCGCCGAAGCGCTTTCAGGCCTGTTTCAGCTTCAGATGAGAAAAGAAGGAATGTCGTCAGGTGATCTGATATCACAGCATCTATAGCCTCTGAGTGTTCTCAATAACACTCATATTTACATGCATTCATCCCGCAGAGGCTTTTATCCTCACTTTCTGTGCCGCTCAGGTTGCATTACCTGCGACCCTCGAGCAGAAGCATCTGCTGAATAATGAAGGAGCTGCAGACATTATCATCACACATCGAGAGCTGCGGAGAATCACTCAGACTGAGAGGAATCAGGCAGAGAAATCAAATGACCGCTTGACCACTATCTAGCGCTGCAGGATTCTGAGGGAAGGGAACCAGCTTTGGCTTTGTTCTTATCTTCAAAACACAAGAAGAGCGTCGCGCCGGGAGCAAACACACAAACACTGACACTACATTAATAGAGTCAAATCTGAACAGCGTCTCAGTTCATTTATTGTGATCTGTTTCATTCATTTCTGAGCTGTATTTTTGCGCTCTCTTCCGAGTGAACGCTGTGTGTGTCCACGCTGCTACAGCAAATGCATCCTGTTGATCGGCACATTCATTCACATGCGCTGAATACTGCCAAAGATTATGTCGTATTTATAGGTGACATAAAATAAAAGCGTCCAATTAAAGCTCCCTATCTGACTCGTTTTTGTAGAGTTGCTACTGAGTTTTGAAGTCAGCAAAGCGTCGTGTCACACATAGACGAATCATGACCGATCATTGTTTACATTATCAGTCATCGCTGTCACTTCAGAAAACTCCTGCACATCACTATTAATAATCCTACTATGCATTATATGTAGCTAGTGTTGTTGTAATGCTTAAATATAGTAATTAATTTGAAATAACCCAATAAATTCATTAAATAATTCTTACTGTTTGGGATTTAAGACAAGTCTGTGGCTGTCCTAAATTTAAGAATTTATTTATGATGATTTTTAAGAAGATTCTTTTCAAGAATTTTAATTCTTCTTCAGTTTTGTCTTAAGAACAAACTTAAGAAAAAAGAAAAGAATATTCTTAAGAAGAATTTTTGGGAATACAAAAAATTCTTAACTTTTTTCTTAAGTTAAAAAATAAGAAGAAAATGTCAGTTAAGAAGAAATTTCTTCTTAAGAATGTTTTGTGGTTCTGTAACAGCGTGTATGATGATGATGCTGATGTGTGTGAAGTGAGTGTCTCTGATGCTGATCTCAGGTGTGTGTGAATGTTGACGCACCTGACCGGTGCTCCGCGGCTCTGAGCCGGTTTCAGCAGAACCGTCACTGTGCTGTCCGTCTGATTCAGCGGCGTCTCCTGCTCATAACCAGGCATCCGCGGCGCTGTTATGATTGACAGGTGACATATGAGCACATCACACACACATACACACACACACACACACACACACACTCTTGTCTTACATGAGATCTTGGTGGTGAACTGTGTGATAGCGGGCGGTCCGTATCCTTTGATTGTGCTGGCTCTGATGGTGAAGGAGTATGTGGATCCAGGATAAAGACCAGTGAAGATGTGAGACGTCTCATTACTGAACTTCAGCACCTTCCCGCTCTGATTGGACAGATTGAACTCTGGGTCGAAGGAGCTGACGGCCTTATAGAAGATCTGCAGACACACAAACAGCACATCACAGGAAGCTCCGCCCACAGCGCATCTCATTGGTCCAAAATCCTGTTGCATATTATTATGACTACTCGATGTGAATTCGAAATGAACTAGATTTATTTTCTTATCGTGAACCATTCAGCAGTGATGAACATTTTCAACATTTTTGTGCACACAAGTTTATAGAATTTCACCAGTATTCTGCCCAAAGTCTGATGATTTGAAATATTAAAGGCTTTAGGGTTTGAAAGTGAATTAAGACATAAATATTAGTATTCTAAATTGCAGTGTAATGTAATTTTATTTTATTTTATTTTACAATACAATGTATACCAATATATTTCCATCTTCATTTCTATAAAAGTTAATAATAAAAATAAAATAATAATTAACACAGATATTAGTATTGTTACTTGTAGTGTAAAATAATTGTATAAGACAATCTTATAATTATATTTTAATATAAATGTATTTTACAGTAAAATTGTAATTTACAACAGTAAAATATTTCTGTTTTATAAAAGTTTTATAAAATAATTACTACAACAACAATAATAATAATAATAACAATAATAATGTTACTTGCAGTGTGAAATAAAATATAATATAATATAATATAAAATAAAAATATAATATTGCAAGATAATTTATATTACAACAATTTATTAATATAATTTAAATGTATTTTACAGTACAACTGTAACTTACAACAGTAATATATTTCTGTCTTCATTTTTCTAAGAGTTAAAACATAATAATTTTAAATAAATAATAAAAATAATGAATTAAAATAAATTCATTTATTTAAAATAAAATTATATTTAATTTTATAATTGTTTTTTACAGTACAATTGTAATTTACAATAGTAATATATTTACTGTTACAATAATAAGTTATTATTATTAGTAGCAGTAGCACTCCTAAAACACAAGTGTGAATGTAATGTGGACTTTAAAGTCCAGCTGCAAAGTCAAAATAAAACCCTTACTAAAAAATAAATATTTTCTCTATTTACTTGCATGTCATGTGACCATTAAGGAACATCAGAGAAGCGGGAACATGCGAATGATTCTTGAAATTATTTCTCAGGCGGGCTTGAAGTAAATATTTAATGTCTAAGGCGTTCGGCTGACAAAACTGTTTGTGAATCCCTGATGTAAAGAAATAAAGTGTTTGTCTTGAGCTTCAGAAGGCAATAACACAAGATTCAGAGCAATTACAATCAGAGCGGATCTCGCAGGAAGCGTTTCTGAGTATGATCTGTTATTATGATGGAGGAGACTCACTTTTGTTCTCTTTCATTCTCTTCTGCTGCAGACGAGAGCGAGATGCCCCGTGCTTCTAATATAACTTAATGAAAAGTAGCTGAGGGGCTTGATTTGAATAAATCATTCAGCTGCTAATGGGCGGCGCGGCTAATGCCACTCTATTCCCCGTCCAATTTAAGGCCACAAAGGGACTCATCAGCTGTGAAATACCAAGTGGCTCTTTGCTATTAGTCTAAGACAGGTAGATGGATAGACGCCTGTGTTGATCCGCATGGAAAACCACACCGGAATATCAAATCCCAGCAAATATTCTGATAAATAACAATGCACAAACTATTCAGCAATGAGGAGCTGTGCACAGGAACTACACACTGATGAGGATTGCATTTATTAAACATCCAATTTATTCTCTCTCTAAATGCTTAAAATCAGTAAATGCAAGAGCTGCATGGAAGCTAAAGCTGTAAAAGTCCTCAAAATTCAACCATTATTCATGTATGTGTTTGTTTAGTCTGTATTTTGACTACTTTGATGATGATTTCAGCTACTAACAGGTGTTTTGTTGAACACATTTACCATGTTTACAGGTAAAGTGTATTGTTTCTATGCGGTAGCAAATGGAAATGCAAAATAATGCTTTCAAGCATGTTTCAAACACTGAACTACCATTGGTCAGGCAAACAGATAGCTCCGCCCCAAACGCACGCTATTGGTCAAGCCAGAGGTTTTCAAACTGGGGTGCAGAGAAAAGTTTAGAGAAAAACTAAATGAAAATACTACTCTAAATAAATAAATATGATATGATATTAAAATAATTAAATGAATAAATAAATAGTAAAAAATTAAACTAAATAAAATGAATAAACATATAGTAAATAAATACATCAAAAGAAATAAAAAATAAACTAAAATAAACGATGCAAATTATATTAAAATAAATAAATAAATAAATAAATAATAAAAAGTATATTAAAATAATTTGAGAAATAAAAATTATATTAAAATAAACAAGTAAACAATAAAAAATTATGTAAAAATAAATAGATAATAGACAATACACCTACCAGTACAGTAACAATTTTTAATAATTAATGTAACTTAATAGAAACTAAATATTTATGAATTGGTATAGTATATAGTAAACCAATTTAAATTAGCCTAAATTGGGTCTATCTCCATGAAAATATAAAGCTATCTCACATCAGGGTTATCATAGTTAACCAAAACTAAAACCATAAAGAATTGTTATTGAAATAAAATAATAACATTAAAAAAAAAAAAATCTAATAAAATAATGACAAAAACACGTAATAAAATCACAAAAACATTAATAAAATTTAAAATGAAACATTTCTTATTTCAGGTAGTTGCCCAGGAAATAACTAAAACTGAAATAAAAATGCATAGAATCTATATAGACATATTAAAAATAAATAAATAAATATTATAACAAATCTACAAAAACATTAATAAAATTTAAAATGAAAATGGAAAATCTAAAAATAAAGACTAATTCAAACTGAAACATTTTTTATTTCAGGTAGTCGCCAAGGAAAGAACTAAAACTGAAATAAAAATGTATCAAAACTATAAATAAATAAATAATACAAAAACCTTAATAAAATTTAAAATTAAAATTAAAATTCTAAAAATAATAAAAATGAGTTCAAACTATTAATAAAAACTATAATAGCACCTCAATGATACTAAAATAACACTGACTGACATGAGGATGATCATATTTGGTAGTCCATGTCACATAACTGACTGAAAACCCACTGGGTTTAAATCAGTTCTCCAAAACACAGCAGATTTTCCTTCAACTGATGCAGAACCTGACAGGAGACGGGAGTCAAACACAAACACACATGTGTGCAACTGATAAAGGCTATGGACCCCAGATCAGGACATTTATCATGATCACAGTCCTGCTCCATCATTACTGTGTTTCAGAGCAAAGCACTTAACCCAGAATGCACTGGGGCGACTCGCTGTCTGTTCAATTACCGCATTGCACATCACCGCAGCTGAACGACAGAAACAGAAGCTCATCTGTGTGACGTAAAACACACCTGCATCGCTTCGAACCCTCAGAAACGCACGAAATGCCAGAGAGGAGCGACTCTAATGAGGCAGAAAGCTTTTGTTTGGTCCTTTTCCCTTCACGAGCGGCACAGATCACAGGCCTGACACTTCCTTAAAGGCGAGCGTGATGACAATGTAATTTCAGAACATGAACCTGACAGCTTAATTGCTCGCATTTCCACAAATGAAGTTCTGCAACAAAGAGTCTTTTGAGCGGCGCTTTGTTCCGAGTTTCCAGCCGCAGAATGAGTCACGCGCTTCTCAAATCAGCACACAATGTAACCGCCAAAATATACTTGGTGCTTCAAGAAACACATTTCACTTCCATAATGCAATGCACTTTTAGTTTTGAAGGGTCGTGCATTTTATATATGCAAGTTTACTTGCTCACCAATGGATTCTGAATGGGTGCCGTCAGAATGAGAGTCCAAACAGCTGATAAAAACATCACAGGTAATCCACAGCACTCCAGTCCATCAGTTAACATCTGGAGAAGATCATTAAGATGTTTTTAACTAAAACCCAGGAGTCTATAATCCATAATAACTCTTCCTCCAGTGAAAAAGTGCATCTCCTGTTGTCTCTCACACCAAAATCCAGCCACATATTTGTTTAGAGCTGTTTTGTCTTGTAAACGCTGCTTGATCTGTGCAGATTTCTCTCCTGATTCACACCAGAACACTGTTTCACTGGAGGAAGCGTTATCAGTTAAGGAACATTTTGAGAATGTTCTGTCAAGGTTCTCTCAATGTTATAAACAAACGTTCTTCTAGTAACATTAACTGAATGTTAGTTCAGAGTTATCTGGTTCATAATAATGTTCTCAAAATGTTATTCATACATCGTTCATGAAGCCTTTTTCCTGAAATGTTTCAGATGAACATTCATCTAATGTTTTTAAATGCTGCTACTTTAATTAATTAATGTTCGCATAACCAAGAAAAAAAAACATTCTTTAAAGGCTGTCAAATCCTAAACAAAACATTATTAGAACATTTTCGTTGGATGAAATTATGGATTATGGACTCATACTTTAGGTAAAAACATCTTGATGGATTTGTTGTAGCTTGTTGTTTTAACTGATGGACTGGAGTGCTGTGGATTATTGTGATGTTTTTATCAGCTGTTTGGACTTTCATTCTGACGGCACCCATTCACTGCAGAGGATCCATTGATGCAGTGACACATTTCTCCAAATCTGATGAAGAAACAAACTCATCCTAATCTTGGATGATCTAAGGGTGAGCACATTTTCATTTTTGGGTGAATTATTCCTTGAATGAACAAACTAGAGCTTTAGCACTCACAACACATTTCACTTCCACAATGCAATGCATTTCCTAGTTACTCAACAAGCTGTTTCAAATTAAATTATAGATATCTTTTTCAACAGAATAACACCACAATCAGACCAGGACCCTGAATCAGTGTTGATTTCATGCGGTGTTTTTTCCTGTAAAGGAAACATGTTTTCTCCTGCTGCGTGAGCTTCCTCTGAGCCCAGCGCTGCAGTATGTGCTTCTGTTTGTTATTCCACTGCCACAAATCCCAGAGTCTTTTACTGCCACCGAAACAATCAAAATCCCCTCCGACAGGAAAACAAGAGCGACGGCTCTGCCACACATCAGGAGACTTCATGGGGTTTACAGCAGTATGTATGAACACAGTCTCAGATACTTCTCCTTTCTGAGAAATAGTCATCCAGTAAGATCATAGAGCTAGAAAGTGAATATGGAGAGCAGTTCATCCAGCTGACAAAAAATATATTCTGAGAACGTTTTGTTAACGTTCCCATTAAAGGAACAGTTCACCCAAAAATGAATTTTTTTCATCATTTACTCACTCGTGTTTCTTTCTTATGTTGAACACAAAAGAAGATACTTTGAAGAACCAAACAGTTGTTGGTCCCCACTGACTTCCGTAGTAGAGAAAGGACAATTAACTGTTTAATTACCAGCATTTCGCAAAATATCTTTTATGATCAACATGAGAAATAAACTCATGCAGGTTTGGAATGACATGAGGGTGAGTAAATGATGATGATGAGTAAATGAACTATCCCTTTAAGTTATAAAAACGTTTTTTTCTGAATGTTCAAAATATCCAGTTTTTTAAATGTTTTAGAAATGTTTTTTTCTTGGTTATATGAACATTAAGGGAACATTTCATTTTGTATCATTTTACAAACATTAAGAGAATGTTCTCTGAACGTTCCGAAACAAGTAGCAACATTTAAAAAATGTGACATGAATGTTACAGAATGTTCAGAAAACGTTCAGAAAATGTTTGTGTGGAATGGAATGTTCTGCTAATGTTTCCATTCACAATTTTTTTAAAAAAAACTAGATATTTTGCACATTCAGAAATAAGATCTTCACAACTTAATAAGAACATTCGTGAAACATTCTTAGAGCATTTTTTGTCATCTGGGTATGTTTTTCTCCAGAGAAACATTTGAGCGTTTGGTCTCAGTTTAAGCTCATTTTCATCTCGTTTCTTTCCCGCAGGAGGCTGTAATTGTAGCAGTGGATCTTTTTCAGAATGAAATACGGCTGCGTTGAGCCGTCAGCGAGGCGGAAGATGAATGCTGGAGGCAGAAGGAATCGGGACTCACTTCATACTGTTTGATTATGCCATACGTCTGGATGGGTTCTCTCCATCTGAGGGCGATCTTCTCCTCATATGTGTTTCCTTGGATGGATTCTTGCGGGACGGCGCTGGGCACTGAAAAACATGAGAAAATGCAAGAAATGAACAAAAGACCGAGACGGAGAACTGATCAGAGCCTGCTGATCAAACCCATATTGGTTTGAAGAGACTCTGATGTGTTTAAAATCAATATTCTCTTGTATTCAATATGCAAGAGTAAAATGAATGGCCTCCAAGAATGAGAGGGATTATTCATCTATTCAGACAGGAGGAATATGGAAGCGACCCAAGGCCTGCTTGCTGTTCCTTGACCTCTGAACATCTCCAGAGGTTCCTGCTTCAGCCTCGACAGCAGGCTTCTTGTGTTTTCAGAAGTTCCTCATCAAACATGCTGTTTAAATGGATGCTATTATCGGGAAAAATAACACACACTTAACACTGAAACTTGACACGAACAAGAACTGAAGCCATTCATGAATGCAAATGGAATGGAGTTCAACACAAATGACCTTATTCAGGATGAAAAAAGGGTTTTCACAGGGTTTTATTAAAAACCAAGAACACATAATAAATTAAAGTTGAATAATGTCTGAGGCTGCAGCCAAATCATGAAACATTTATTTTATTATTTGTTTAATAAAAAATGTTTTATAATAATGCCAATGTTTATCATACAGACTCGCAAATATGACATTGATTAATATTTTTGTTGTTTTTTTTGCAAGAAAATGTAGAAAATAAACTTGAATTATACAACTAAAATATTTAAAATATATAAAATATTTTTACATAACAGGTTTTATATATATATCAATGTTTATTATACAGACTCTTAATATTACTAAGTTGTTAAGACTAATTTTTAGTTTTTGCAAGAAAATGATATATAATAAATTAAACTTGAATTATGTCTCAGGCTGCAGCCAAATAAAAAAATTTAAAAAACAACAAGAATAATAATAATAATAATAATAATATTTTTTTTTAAATACGTTTTGTCAATCATGTCTGAAGCTACAGCAAATCATAAAAATACCAATGAAATAGTTTTTAATTAAAACTTTTTATAAAAAATGTCAATGTTTTTTTTTATACAGACTCTTTTATATATATATATATATATATATATATATATATATATATATATTATACACACACACATACAGACATTAAGATGCATGATTTTGTTTTTATGTCTGATGCTGCAGCCAAGTCATAAAAATACCAGTAAAATACCTTTTTTTTGTTTTCTGTTCAATTTAAAAAAACAGTTCTAAAGCTGTATGTTAATGACTGACCGTCCTCGTCGGTCAGCACGTGGATCTCGTCGCTCTCCTTGACTCCCTCGCGGTTGCGCAGCAGCAGGCGGATGCTGACGTTGGTGAATGGAGGCAGGTTGCGGATGGTGTGAGTATCGTAGTGTGAGCGGATGGTGTGAGTATCGCTCAGAGTATCGTAGCAGGTCTCCTCGCGCGTCTCCTCTTTGCCGTTGGTCGTGTAGCGGTACTGCAGCGTCAGATTATAGCTGTAGCAGCGCGTCACGTTATATCCGAACGGCTCCCAGCGGACCGTGAACTGCTTGGATTTGATGTCGATTACCTGCAGCCGTTGAGGGCTGTGCATTGGATCTGAAACACAGCAGAAACACATGCACTGCGCTTCATGAAAGTGTAAAAACTTTAAATTCAAGAAAAACAATGTTTTATCAGTTGCATTTTAAGTTTAATGTCATTTTAAATGAGATCTCCATTGTTTTTGTGCCACGCAAATATGAACAAGATTCTAAATTAAGTGAAAAAACTAAATATATTGTCCACAAACATGAGTCATTGAGGGCTGTGCATTGGATCTGAAACACAGAACGACATGCACTGCGCTTCATAAAAGCGTGAAAACTTTCACATGAAAGAAAAACAATGTTTTATCAGTTGCATTTCAAGTTTAATGTCATTCAAAAGGAGATCTCCATTGTTTTTGTAACAGGCAAATATAACCAAAATTCAAAATTATATGAAATTTTATTTTTTATATATATTGTCCACAATTATGAGTTGTTGAGGGCTGTGCACTGAATATGCACAACACAAGAGAAACATTTGCATTGTAAAAGCATAAAAACCTATGATATCAAAGACACAAACACTATTTAATCAACTGTATTTAGTGCAAATGTGTATATATTACCAGTTGTCTGCTCTATCAGTTATTATTAGTTATGTAAAACTAAAACTATAAAAATATTTTAGTGACCCAAAATGTTAAATAAAATAAAAAAAATATATAAAATTTATTTCTTTTTTTAGTTCAATGCACTAAATTAACCACAACAAAAACTTAAATAAAAGTGAATTTTATATATACATACATATATATATAGATTTTTTTTTTTACTATAATTAAACAGAAAATATAAGTTCAAAATAAATTTTAAAGGTATATCAATGATGCTGATAACCAGAATAACACTGGTCTATACAAGTTCTAAATGAAATCTTCATTGTCTTTGTACTAGAAAAATATGATATAAAAATGAAAATTGATAATATCAATAATTAATTATATACTGATGTTCACTAGTTTGATTCTTTAAGGGCTGTGCATGAGATCTGAAATACAGAGAAAAAAATAATGCATGTTATTTTCATGACATTACATTAATTATTATTTATTTTTTTTTAATTTGGGGAGTGTATAATGTGTTTAATTGTTATGATTTTTCTTTCTTTTTTTAATGCAATATATTTATCAATCTTTTGAATATTGTATTTATCATATGTCTTTCTGGAGTGGTGTAATATCTCCTCCAGACCGGCTTCGTCTCTAATGAAAGCTCTGCTCCTCTGTTCCCTCAGGAGCCGCGGCTCCGTAACACGATCAATTTCCATTCTGGGTTCAATCTGAGCAGCATTTCAGAGCAATTCAGCGTTTCACACACATCGGCTGGCGTTCCAGCGGCGATCTGAAGCACCAGACGGGCAATCTGACACCCCTGATGAAGAACAGGAGGCTTAACCTAACAGACACCTGAGCAATCGAGACCGACCGATCACACACAAAACTATTCATACCAGGGTTTTTAAATTTAAGACTTTTTAAAGACCTTTCTAAGACCAAGTAAAGAAAATGTAAGGAATAAATTGAAGGGAACACAATATGGTCTCTAAATATAAATCTCTTGTAAAATACAACTTCCAACAGATCTCTATTACTTTTTAGTTCATTAAAAAAAGAATGAAAGAATAAATGAATGAAAAAATAAATATTTCTGTTTTTAAACACTAGAATATGGAAATAAATTTTACTCTACATTGACAAAAAAAGATGTTCTTCCTCAGTATTTCTGTCTTGTTTTCCAGTGCAAATGTCTAAAGATTATTAAATCAAGATGCATTAAGAAGCAAAATGATAGAAGTTAAAGTCTTGTTTTATGCAAAATTGATCAAAGTTATTTTTTGATTAAAAAAGAAATATCTGTCAATAGAGTTGGAAAAATCAACTTAATCTTCTGGTGCTGCTCATGTGGCGATTAAAGATTACCTTTATTATTTCAATGAAATAAATGTGTTATATTTGAGTTTGATACTGTTTTTTATTTTATATATTGTGTTTTTTTTAGGAGATTTTATGGTGCTAAATTATATTTGTGGAATAGTAATGGTCCATTTTTACCTGTTAACCACTTTTTGAAAATAGACCTGAAAATTAAATGACTTAAACTGTCGTAAACCATTAAGATTATTGCTGAAGTGAAGTTAAAAAAGTGAAACTAAAAAAACGTTTTAGAGTTTATTAAGAAAAATGCACAAAAATACTATTTTTTTTTAATTTTACATTAAATATATATTTTAAAGAACATAATTAACTTTAAAACCGTGTGAAAATCAAAGCCATAAATCTAAACAAGTTGTTTTCCAAACTTGAGGCTGATATTACAAAACATGAGATTTTGTTGGACACAATTTCCAGTTGATGAAATTCACTTTGCTTTTGTTTCCAATGCAGTCATTTTTGACCATGAGATTTTACAGGACTATTTAAACTTTTCGTCCATTATTTTTATTTTATTTTATTTTATTTTATTTTATTTATATTTTAATTTAATTTTTTATTTTATTTTATTTTATTTTATTTTATTTTATTTTATTTTATTTTACTTTACTTTACTTTACTTTACTTTATTTTATTTTATTTTGCAACATAGGATTAAATTAACACACATTTACTAAAAAGTCAATTATCTGTCAATGGATTCAGGAAAATCGACTTAATTCCCCACTGATGGATATTTGCTCTTGTTTTAAGCATAATCTCACTTCATTTTGTTCAATTTCTCAGAAAACAAGACTTCATGTGTTCATTTTGCATCTCCAGTAAATGTATCTTGATTTAAAAATGTTTAGATATTTATATTGGAAAACAAGACAAGAATACTGAGCAAGATACTCATTTTTGCAGTGCATGCAACATTTAATGCCACAACTTTATGTATTTTTTGAATGCTTTAAACTGTGCACGGATGAATTAAGACTTTAAGTCCCTCAGAAAGCCTGTCACACTGAAGCTTTGGACGTCAAACTCAGAATCAACCATGTGTTTGCTTCTCAAAGGCCTGTTTTCTGACGACAAAAGAGAAGCAGAAAGCAGAGTGCAGTCTGAGAGGCTGATCTTCATTCGGCGCGTGTGTGGCTGCAGATTAAAACACGGCTCTGGAAACACCTTTTAATCAGAGGCTTGTAAGAAACACTGCAGGTGAGAGTCAAACAGACTCGCATTAATCATTCAAACGGGCCGTTCGGCTCAAGTGAAGCTCTTTGTGGAGCCTCTCAATTACTTCTCACTCAAACCCTTAACGCTTAACGAGATGAAGACAGCGTGTTAAACGCGTCCGCACTAATGAGACAGCATTCAGCCGCTCCTGTAAAAACGGCTCGTTAAAGATGTACTGCCATTCGTTTTTCTGAAGGAAACAGATTGCAGTTCATCTTTAACAAGCCTGAGATAATAGCCGTTATAATGTGAGATATCTGAGCCGTTTTGTACAAAAGCATTAGCAGACGGATTCCATTAAAAGCAGCTTGAGTTTCTGCACACAATGAGATGCTTTGGACAAAAGGCTTGCGATAATTGAATCAGATGAGAGTCTCTCAGTCGTTCTAACCGCCGCTTGTTTCTGTCATTGACAGACTGAAGATGAATAGGTGTGTCACATTCAAACATCAGCTTTAATTAAGAGAATAGGGACTAGTTATCTTTATCATTATTTTTTATATACAAATATAAATATATATATATATATATTTTTTTTAGTAAATTATATAAATATTAAAAAAAAAAATATATATATATATATATATATATATATATATATATATATATATATATATATATATATATATATAAATAAATAATGTACTACATAAATATATAATAAACTTTTTAGATGATATATGTTATATATTTATTTATAGAATATATTTATTTCTATTATATAAATATATTATATAACTAAATATACAACTACTATCATTAAAACTAGCACCAGAAAAAAAAAAAAAACATTTTTACTTGAAATAAAATAATATTGAACTAAAATAAAAAATAAATAAGCAAACAAAACAAACAAACCTCCAAATATTTCTCATTTTCATTTAGATTGGCTTGATTCATTAAAAATAACTAAAACTGAAATAAGAATGTATAAAAACTATTGAGAAAAATCTAAAAAAAACAAATTACAAAACCACACAAGAAAATTATTAAAACTCTAACTAAATTAAAATTAAATCAGAAAATATAAAAACACAAACTAATTAAAAAATGATTAATAAAAAAATATATAATGTTGTCTCAACGACACAAAAATAAGATGAGTATCTACTGGTATAAGCTATTGAATTATTTACAAAAATCTTTACAAATAAACAAAATTATACAGAAAAATTGTAAATTATACAAAAATAAAGAAGTAGTTTAAAAAAGTAGTTTAAAAGTATTTCATTATTTTATTATAAAAATCCTTACTAATAAATGTCAAATATAAATCAAATAAACACAAAAAAATACAATACACTCATTATTATGTATCTGTCTTTCTCAAAATAGTAGCTACATGGCAAATATTATTTTTAAAAATTATATTAAATTAATAAAATTATATTACTAAATGAATATAATCTAATTAAATAATAATATTATTTATTATATTATATTATAGAATAATTTATCCTCCCTTCAACAGCTAGGTTTTGCTCTGATCAGCTTGTATTTAGTCAAACTCCAGTATCAAAGCTGCATCTCTTCAGCAGCTCCTGGTCTGAATGTTCACCACAGACAGAAGAACTCTTTTAAAGTTCAACACACAATAGAACTGTTTCCTGTGCATGGTGACCGGCTCCTGTTCCTTTAGAGCGCGATTATGGACGAAAGCATTCTCCAGAACAATCTGAGCACTTCGGCGCTGCGCTATTGAGAAATATATCCAGCTCAAAGAATGTCAAACTTTTTAAATGAGAGCTTGATATTCTGCAGAAAAGGAAAGCCGGTGATTTTCTCTTTCAGGCTGAGCTGAAAGCACGTGCGAGAGAGGGGTAATTGTGAAGCGGATGAGATGAAATGGCCAGAAGGAGGACAGCGGTCTGTGATTGAGAAGAGAGAAGTGCTACTTTAACGGCGGAAGAGAGAAACCCTGCTGATCCCGAAAGAGAATAATGAGATTCTGAGATTCTTACGGAGCCGGAATAACAGAACGACTGCGGAGAGAAAGAGAGAACGTCACTGAACTACTGACCGTTTCCATTCACTTTAGACTGACAGAGCTATGATGTCATCGAGAAAGTCTGAGAAAATAGAGTTTTCTCAAAATAGAGTCTCTTCTGCTCACCAAGCCAGAATTTATTTGATCAGTAAAAATTGTTAAATATTATTAGAATTTAAAACAGCTGTTTTTTATGTGAATGTCTGTTAAACTCTAATTTATTCCTGTGATGCGCAGCTGATTTTTCAGCATCATTACTCCAGTCTTCAGTGTCACATGATCCTTCAGAAATCATTCTAATATGATGATTTGCTGCTCAAGACACATTTCTGATTATTATCAATGTTGGAAACAGTTGTGTTGCCCAATATTTTTGTGGAAACTGTGATATATTTTATTTTTCAGGATTCACAGATGAATAGAAAGTTCAAAAGAACAGCATTTATTTGAAATAGAAATCTACTGTAACATTATACATGTCTTTAATGGCACTTTTCATCAATTTAATGCGTCCTTAACGAATAAAAGCATTCATTTCTTTCTTGTTTTATTAAAAATCTTTCTTATCCCAAAATATTGTGCAGCACAACTGTTTTGAACATTGCTAATAATCAGAAATGTTTCTTGAGCAGTAAATCAGCATATTAGAATGATTTCTGAAGGATCATGTGACACTGAAGACTGGAGTAATGATGCTGAAAATTCAGCTTTGATCACAGGAATAAATTACAGAAAACAGTTGTTTTGAATTGTAAAAACATTTCATATTTTTGCAGCAAATGCAGCCTTGGTGAGCAGTAGAGACTTTGTTTAGTTTACACACACATCAGTATTACTATACCACACCAACCGCACTAATAAACTCTTGCCAGCTTAAAAAAAATCAAATCAGCCTGTTTCTTTGGGGTATTTTGTGAAAATACTGCGACTGAAAGTTTCTAATCAAATGCGTGAGCTAAAGCTTGATATAAATAAAGGTCTAATCCTGCCCTAACAACAGCTCAACCTCGCCGTTAGGAGTAAAGCAGCATTTCCATACAAACAGAGTCTCAAACGCCTCCGTAAATCTGCTGCACAACAAAAGCCTGTTTTACATACACTTCATCATACTTTACTCTCCAGCATCTCTGCCGAATCTTACAGCGGAAGGACGATGATTCAGAAAGTTATGCTATTATATACTTCAGATATAACTGTGTTCACAATCATGCATTATTGTTTAAACAGTTCTTCACAGATAAAGTCATTTCACTGTAAGGATGTGTGTGTGTGTGTGTGTGTGTGTGTGTGTGTGTGTGTGTGTGTGTTTCTAGCCGTCGGCTCTCTCTGCCCTTCAAAATCCACTTCCTGTGTTTTAACTCATTGATTACCTGCCGACATTCACTGAAAATACTATTAACAGACTATTGATTAACCCGAGCAGAGAGGAAAAACTCCAGCAGACAAATCACTCTTATTTACACACTATCTGCTTCGAGTGTGTGTGTGTTTAGGTGCTGATAAAGCGACAACAGCGAGTTCTTGTGTTTCACTTGCCACTATAAACAAAATAACCTCGTGCAAACTGCAGTGAGAGAGATAAGACACACACACACACACACACTTGTTTCGCTATCCTTGCGGGGACATTCATAGGTGTAATGGTTTTTCTACTGTACAGACCGTATATTCTATTGCCCTACACCAACCCGTGGAGACCTCAATTTAGGTCCCCACCGTGACATGAGTCCCCATGAGTCTATGTGTATTCAGGTTTAAGTCCCCACCTGAATAGAAAAACAGACACACACACACACACACACACACACACACACTGAAGTGAGCAGTCTGCACTCTTTTAATACACTCAACTCACAGGTTATGTTCACAAAAGCAGACAATTTACTACTCGATGATGATTATACAGAAATGTTAAATGATTTTTAACATTACACATATATTAATATACAGCTAAATGAAAACACTATTTATAGAAATAAATAAATGTTACCATACAACATTATATTATATAAATAATAACATATAAAATAATACTTATGCATTAATTTATATATAAATGTATAAATATTAGTTTATTAATATACAATTAAAGACTGTATATAAAAATAAATATAAAAATATAAAATATATTTCAAAATGTTAAATGACATTACACAATAAATACACACACTCACAAATGTATAAATAAAATATGAACATTTTATACTTTTCTTAATTTTTAATATATAAATAAAATTATGAACTCTAATATTAAAGTTACACACACACACATACATACATATATACATACATACATATACATATATATATATATATATATATATATATATATATATATATATATATATATATATATGTATTATATATATATATATATCCCAAAATTTATTTATTTATTTATTTAACATTAAGCACAAATATATAAAATAATAAATAAATAGAATATATAGAGAAAGAGAAAGTAATAGAATCGATATGTATAAAAATTAATTCTCTAAATATTTCATATGTAAAACATTCATTTTAAACATTTGAAAAAATTAAAATTTAAAAATTCAAACATTTTAATCTTTTATTAAATTTTTTTATTTAATTTTATTTCGGTTTCATGATATTTTACGTTTTATATATATATATATATATATTTCCTAATATTAAGAGTGATGTGGCTAGCACTTCCATTCATTCTCATATATGAGCTGCTGTGATTTTCTGTGATTTAATTTATTTTGTGGAGTTTCAGCACTTTCTCAATGCCACATCAGGTCAGAGGTCAGTCTCCTGCTGCTGTCCTCTAAAAACTCTCCATTCTCTTACAGTTTAAGGCCAGTAACTATGTAAAGCCCCATCATATTTAAACACTACTGAACTGAATGCCATCTTTCTCCGTGACCCCTCTGACCTTTGACCTCCTGCTCAACAGCTCAGCTCAAACACCTATATATCAGAATCACACAAAGACGGCTCCCATCACCAGCCGACCAATCAGAAAGAGTTTAAGACTCCAAACGGAGGGTGAAAGGTCAAGGTCAGGCCTTGGATGAATTTGATGAGTGTGTAAAGCTTCCGCAGCGACACAAGCCATAAACTCTGAAACGGCTGACAGGAACACCGCCGCTTTTATCTCCAACTCCACGCTAAAAAATAACAGCCTCTAAAGTTAAACTGGAGATAGATGAGAGCAGGCCCTAATAAAACACAGCGTGTGGTCAATTCAGCAGCTTTTCAGTTCTGTGTTTCATTGCTATTCCCTGCACTCCTTTCATTCCCATGAGTCCTGCGTTCAAATAATTCTAATTGACATTTAGAGCCCAGCGAAGGCTTGACATTTAAATAACACTGGCGTTATCATTGTCACATTATGGCTATCTGATGGTCATTACATTCTGCACACGCTCACCAAAACATGCATGTAAACTATATGTGACCCTCAACCACAAAACCAGTCATAAGGGTCATCTTTTTTAAATTGAAAAGCTGAATCTTTCCATTGATGTATGGTTTGTTAGGATAGAACAATATTTGGCTGAGATACAACTATTTGAAAATCTGGAATCTGAGGGTGCAAAAAAATCTAAATATTGAGAAAATCACCTTTAAAGTTGTCCAAATGAAGTTCTTAGCAATGCATATTACTAATCAAAAATTAGTAATAGGTAGGAAATTTATAAAATATCTTCATGGAATATGATCTTAATATCCTAATGATTTTTGGCATAAAAGAAAAATGGATAATTTTGAGCCATACAATGTATTGTTGGCTATTGCTACAAATATACCTGTGCTACTTATGACTGCTTTTGTGCTCCAGGCTCACAAATGTTAAATCTTCATCATCATCATCATATCTCTGAGCGGACTGAGAGAGCGAGAGATGATGGAGGCCGGATGGAGGAGAGAATAAAAGCATTAGTCCTGCATGAAGGGGAACAAATTGACCGTAGCTGAAGAGAAACGCTTCTCCTTCTGGAGGAGAGAAAGAGAGAAACAAATCATCATGTTATCAGCTTCTGCTCCTGATCCAACAACAACGCCTGCTTCAACTTTCTTCTTTCAAATGAATAAAACATGTTTCTTCTTTGTGAGAAGAAATGCTGACAAATATACAAGTACTATTGTTTGAAAGTGAGAAAGAGTCTCTTCTGCTCGGAAAGGCTGTGTTTCATTGATCAAAAATACTGGAAAAATAGATATTATTGCAAATTAAACTAGCTGTTTTCTATGTGAATATATAGTAATTTGTGTGATGCAAAGCTGAATTTTAAACTGCCATTTAATGCATTCTTGCAGAATTTTATTTCTGCAAAAAAACAACAACTTACTGACAAAAAATGATTACATTTTAGTTATTAATTATAGAAATATAAATTTGAAAAATGTAATTAAAAATATACATTTAAATAAATACTATAAATAATTAGTTAATTAATAAAAAAAATTAATAAATAAATAAAACAAAGTAGCACTGTAATGTAGTTCAAAAGTTCAAACTATTTTACTATTTAACTTTGAGCTCTTTGTTGCAGACCCAAAAGCACAGCCAATCTTTATGGGAAAATTTTTATATTATATGCAAAGTTTTGATGCAAAAATCTATACAAAATGGATGAGACATGGTAAATGATAAATTATATACTAATTAACAAACAGGAAAACAGGAAAACTAGAATTAACCATTATGTGACCCAAAGCAACACTGAATGAATCAGCGTTTTTGAACAAATCAGTTGAATGAATGATTCAATGATTCACTTATAAAGACAGTCAGTTGTTTTGTTCCTGAATCAATCAGTGTTTCTGAACATATTACTGAATGAATCAATCAGTGAGTCACTCAGAAAGAATCTGTTGTTTCGTTCCTGAATGAATTGATGTTTTGAACAAATTGGTTGAATGAATGATTCAGTGATTGTCTCAGAAATACAGTCCACTATTTTGTCCTTGAATCAATTATATTTTAATCAACTATACCTTGAATAGTGTTTTGGAATGAATCAGTTGAATGAATCTATGAATCAGAGTCATCATGAAGACAGTTATCCGTTTTTTTCTCGAATCAATCACTGTTTTTTTTAACAAATTAGCTGAATGATTCAATGATTCACTCATAAAGACAGTCAATTATTTTGTTCCTGAATCTATCAGTGTGTTTGAATGAATCGGTTGAATGAATGATTCAAATGACTCACTTATAGTCAGTCACCTGACAGTAACCTGCAGAAAGAGTCACTATAAAATAATCAGATGATATAATGCTGGGTTGTATATCAATATCATAAATGCTGATGATAAAAACATGATTAATACTACGCTGATTTCATTGATTAACATGTTTTAGTAAAAAACGTCTATGCAGATATCACTGTATTTTATATTGGTGCATATAAATATAAATACAATTCTTAAAATAATTCCATATAAACAAAAACAATCTAAATAATGAATAAAATAATTAATGTAGGGTGAAAACATGATTATTTTAAGTCGATTTTGTGCTGTAATTTACTTCTCAAACTAAACTAAGTGAACCTAACAGGCTGTTTGGTTGAAACGATTCTTCCTCTGATTGAAAATAAAAATCAAGACACTTTCGTACATCACGTTACAGGCTTTGCTGACGTGTTTCTCTGATTCCTGAGTGAGTCCAGCAAGGAAACAAGGGAATAAAGAAAGTCAATCTGAGAGTGAATATCAAACGCAGCGAGTGTGTTTCATGTGTGTTTCAGAGAATATTGTTTGTGAAAGGCCTCTGCGGGATTTCAGCGATATCAACAGACCCATCTGTGTAACGTCACTGCTTTCATCCGCATCAAAGCGCTTTCATCCACAATAATGACAGCTTCTCAAAACCCACAATCAAAACTCAATCATTCTACCCAGAGTGCACTTCTGCAGCCCCGTCTCAAAGCCGCCCGATTCGCCCTCATTCAGCCATCCTAAAAAACTAAATCCACCCTAGCAACTGGTTAGAAGTCCCCAGCAACCAGCTGAACACCCTAACAAGTGTGAGTGTGAGCGTTTGAAACACTGACGCTGCAGTCCTTTTGTATGGGCAGCAGCTTGCGTCACATGACCAGAACGGACCCCATCTGAACTTCAGTGATCTGACCAACACCCTTATTGAGTTACACTTACACACAGCAGATCAGATGAACAACATCCGCAGGACACACACTAACGTAACGTAACAATGTAACATAACATAACAACATAAAATAATGTAACGTAACGTAACGTAATATAACGTAATGTAAAATAATGTAACATAACAAAATAATGTAACGTAACGTAATATAACGTAATGTAAAATAATGTAACATATAACATAAAATAATGTAACGTAACGTAACATAATATAACGTAATATAATATAATATAATATAATATCATATAATTATTCAGCTTGAGTAAATAATAGAATTAATTTTTTTGGGCTTTTAATTTAATATTTATAATACATAATTCATAATTATAATTATTTAATCATATTTTAATAACTTGTTATATTTATAAAATTGTTATATTCATAATAATAAAATTAATAATATCAAAAATAAAATAAATATAATTTAGGTTGAGTAAACTATAACAGAATTTTAATTTTAGTTTATTATCAATAATATATCATCAATTATTTAATATGTATCATGTAACAATGTAATAAATGTAATAAAATAGATAACGTAATATAATATAACACTATTTATTCAGTGCGGGTAAATGATTTTTTTAATTTCATATTTATAATATATAATAATATTTAGAATTATTTAATATTTACAATAAAATAAATATAACAATATTATAAATAATAAAATATAATTAAGAGAGTAAATTATGACAGAATTTTGTGACTGTGTGTAACACTTAATCTATATTAATTAATATTTATAAGTATTTCATATTTATAATTTAATACATATAATGTAACAATGTAATAAATGTAATAAAATAGATACAATATAATATAATTTAATATAAAACTATGTATTCAGGGTGAGTAAATAATTTCTTTATTTAATATTATAATAATATTTATAATATATAACAACATTTATAATTATTTAATATTTATGATAAAATAAATAACAATATTATAAATATAATTAAGTGTAAATTAAGACAATTTTAATTTAGTTTTTTCTTTTAATATTTATAATAAATATTATTTAATATTTATTAGTAAATGATGACAGAATTTGATTTTTTTGAGGTGAACTTTGACAGTTCAAGTGGGATTCAAAGCTTTCACACAAAGCAAGTGAAACGCATGTATTTGATTCAGGAAGCGGTTTGTGTTTGTCGTTGGTGAATTTGCCCGAGGCGTTGAGGCTTTCCACAGGGAGCGGAAGGAAGGACTCCGGAGTAATGCCCTACTTCAGGGATAAAAGGAAGGTTTACTCTATTTACCGTGCTGCTCATGTAAAATGAATTATAAAGAGCCGCTAAAATATGCAGGTCCAGACGCTCTGCCTCAGATGCAGATCGTGTTTGATTCACTCCAGCTCCTCTAGAAACGGCCTGAAGATCAGGCTCTCCTCAAATGACAAAGTGGAGAAACCTGTGGATAATACTGCTGCCAGAAAACAAAACCCTCACAAAACAACACACATATCACTAATATCAAATCACACTAGTAAACCTGCTTAAGATCTGGGCTGGTAACTCAAAACGAAAACCCTGAGGTTCGAAACCTGAATCTGAAATAAGAAAATCAAATCAAGTCTCCACTAGAAATACCCTTTACGAAGCCTGAGCAACTGGATCAGGCTTGACCACAAATCCAAGAATTAAATATTAAACATTACAAATATTAAAGTTGACTTTAATCAGGCTATTTATTTATTTATTGCATTTTCCTGTTGATTTTTGGTGAACATTCTGCAGAATTTTGCAGATTTAATTGAACATGATGAAAAAAACTAAAATGTGTTAGTTTTATAAACGGTTATATTATTGGTAATGAAAACTATAAGATTTAAATTAACTGAAACAAAATAATAACTAATATAATTGGAAAAACTGAAATTAAATAAAATACATTATAGCTCAAACTAACTAAACAAAACACAATAAAAATAAAACAAATTGTAAGCCACAAATTGTAAGTTTTCAGATTTCATAACATGCATTTATTAAACATTAAAAATTAAAAGAAACATTAAAAAGGCAGGGATATTATAGTTTATACTAAAAATAAAATAAAATTAAATTAAATTAAATAAAAAATAAAATAAAATTCTCTTTTTTCTTTCATTTTTCTTTCTAATTTTCATCTAGTTTAACCTGTTGCACTAAAATAACTAAAACTGAAATAAAAATGTATAAAAGCTATATAGACTATTTAACAACCCAAAAACTAGTAAAAATAACCAAAATACAACTCAATCTTTAAATAAAATGAAAATGAAAACAGAGAATATAAAAAACAAAACATTAAAATATTACAAAATACTAAATTGAAAGGACAAATGAAAAATACAAAATTTTATAAAAATAAGAAATTAGATAAGAAATAAGAAAAATGAGAAATTATAAAAATAAAAAATAAAAAAAACTACTGATCAATAAATTACAGAAGCACGATGACAGATGTGACGACTCTCTGCAGCGTCAGCCACTGAAATCCAGCACAAAATAAACAACTGGTTTGAGTTTCTCTCTGTGACTGGCTCTATTTATCATAAACACTGGCTGGAGTCAGAAGTGCAGGAGATGAGTTTGTCAGCCTTCATTTGGCCGCTGCTAACAGTCAGAGAAAGAACATGAAATTACATCGCCTGCTCAACAGGCCAATCAGATTAGACACAGAGAGAGCGAATTACCATAGAAATGATGTTTCAGAATGCAGTCAATTCATTTCTACTGGATTAATGAAATGCAGAGCTTATTTAATTGTTTAAATAGCTTGGAATCAGCATAAATATGTTCAATGTGAAAACAATTAAATTAATTCAGTT
>CM077263.1:921069-926069 GCA_039654775.1 Spinibarbus caldwelli | reverse complement strand
TATTTAGCTAATGAACCCCTCATGAGTTCAGAAACGAGCTGCATCTGCACTGATGATCCTTAAACGACTCTTGAGATTCGCTAAATGACTCACATGAATGAATCCCAACATACTGAACACAACAACACAATCTGTGACTGGGAAGACACTAACTTGCACTAAAACTAACTGAACTACACTAAGATTTACTATAGTGAATCAGTTTATTGTGGTGAATCAGTTCACTGTAGTGAATCAGTTCACTGCAGTGAATCAGTTCATTGTGGTGAATCAGTTTTTGCACTGAATCAGTTTGTTGTAGTGAATCAGTTTATTGTGGTGAATCAGTTCACTGTAGTGAATCAGTTTGTTGTAGTGAATCAATTTATTGTGGTGAATCAGTTCACTGTAGTGAATCAGTTTGTTGTAGTGAATCAGTTTATTGTGGTGAATCAGTTCACTGTAGTAAATCAGTTTGTTGTAGTGAATCAATTTATTGTAGTGAATCAGTTTGTTGTACTGAATCAGTTTATTGTGGTGAATCAGTTCACTGTAGTGAATCAGTTTGTTGTAGTGAATCAGTTCATTTGGACTGTGGTGAAGCAGTTCAAATAAAAAAAGATTCTAAAAAATGATTCATAGATCACTTCATCGTCAGAATCTCAAACTAAATAAAGTAGAACTAATAAATACAAAACAAAATTACTAAAACTTTAGCTGAAATTAAATTAAAAAATAAAATAAAATAAAAAAATTAAATAAAAGTATCTAAAATAACACCAGTACGGATAACAAGAGAAACCTGACAGTAGTTTAACAGCTTCCAGTGCAGCTTCTCCATCCCTGCTCATCAAACAAATCATCTGTAATCTAGCAGAATCACAGTGTCTCACCTGCACACTTGGTGCGGGCCCTGAGCGGGGGCCCCGGAGCCCCAGTGCCGCCCTCGTTGGGTCTGGTGAGCAGCACGCTGATCTCGTACTCCGTGTCGGGGTCCAGATGGCCGATCTTATGGTTGGGTTTGTCGACCGGCTGGCTGTCGATCAGACTGCCGCTCAGAGTGCGATACTCCACCTCTTTCTCCACGATCGGCCCGTCGCCGTTGATGGAGTTGGCGTTCAGCTGGATCCACAGATAGGTGGCGCCGACCGCAGTCAGCTGAGGAGGAGCGATGGGGATCGGAGGCTCTGAGAGAGGGACAATATTCAGATTATGGTCACATAACTTTATATTAGGTGGCCTTAACTACTATTTACTTACATCAAAAAATAAGTACAATGTACTTATTGTGGTCATATTCTATTGCAAAACACTTTTGCTGCTACTGAGGTGGATACAGGTAAGGTTAAATTTATACTGTGAAAAATTTGTGTTAAATAAATGTAAAATATTATTTGGATTTTTTTTTTTTTTTTATTGCTGTTGTATGTAACATGTATTATTTACAAGATGTATTATTTATTTTATTTGTTTAATCAAAATTTTTAATCAAATTATTTTAATCAAATTATATACTTATATACTATACTATATACTAAGTATTATATACTTATTTCAGTTTAATCTTGTTGTTATTTATTTTTACAATGTTTTTCCGATGATCTTTTCCTTGGACCCCACTTTAAAATCAATGTTATTATCATTAAGTAAAACTAAAACTAAAATCATTAAAAAAAAAAGATTTTTTTTTTTTTTTACTCATGTTAACAGAAATAAAATGATGAGTGAGACTGAAAACATGAATATAATTTTAAATTATAAAGCCAATTTTTCAGCAGTCATAATTGCAATATAGTAGATTCATGTGTAAAATTTATATAGTGTATATGGTAAATTTATACCCAATTTATATGGTGAATATAAATTGGGTATAAATATTTACATAAATATTTATAAATAAATATAATTTTATTTTTTTTTTGCCAATATAATTTTTTGTTATTATGTTAATTTTCCATAGTACTTTACTGCTAAAAGTATTGTTTATTTGTTTAATCGAATTTGTATTTCTTTTAATCAGATTATATACTTATTCAGTCAATTAATTTAATCTTATTTTTATTATTTATTTATTATAACATTAATCAGTATATTTAATACAGGTAGATCAGGGTTATTATTGTTAACTAAAGCTAAAACCACAAAAAAATTATTCATTACTTGTAATAAAATAAACATTAATATAAATGAAAAATATATATTTATGTATTTATTTATATAAAAATATATTTATTTATATAAAATTTATAAAATTTAATAAAAACTATATGGACATAAAAGAAAAATGACAATGAAAAATGACAAACAAAATGACAAACTTTACATAAAATTAAAATGAAAATATACAAAAAAAATATACAAAAATATTAAACTATAATAGAATATCAATGATACTAAAATTACTTATTTATACATTTAAATAACAGATTTGGATATGCATGTACTTTACTAAGAAGTAAAATTGCATAAGATATTAAGACTTTTCCACAGCCAGCAGTTTGAAAACCCCTAACTAAAACTAAAACCGCAACCATAAAAAGTATTACTTCAAATAAATATTAACTAGATGAAAATGATGAAAGAGAGTGAGAACATTAATTTAATTCCAGCGGTCGTGTGTTTCTGATTGTCCTGATCATGTCGTCTGATCTTCATGCTCTTGTTGAAGGCGACTCATTTTGTTAATGAAACGGTGAGACGAGTGAAAAGCCGCAGATCAACAAAGAGCTGTTTAATTCCGACCCGCGTCTCTGGGCTTTAATCTTAAGTGGCACAATTAAGCAGCGGTGCATTGTTCAAGCAAAAAAGCCACGATTCGCAATCTGGAGCGAAATCTTCAGACGGGCCGCCTGATTCCTCTGAGCTAATGACTTAAACCAATTAATTTCCTGACCTTCGTTGTTTTAGATGAGCACAATTTCATTAGTCGCCACCCCAACGGTCCTGCTCCAATTCACATTCACACACACACACACCCCAAAACCACCATCAGAGCATGAAAATCTATTAGCAATACAAGACAATCTGCTTCAGTGTCACAATGAACCTGAACACAAATGAGGTCTGTGGCTGATGTTTTTACACGAAAAACATCTGTTTTATCATGTTTATCATGCATTTGCTGATGAGTCTCAAAACCATCAGTGACACTCTACAATAAAGTAAAAAAAAAAAAAAAAAACTACATTATTTTGCTTGGAGCCAAATGCTGTAATGGCATTGTTAACTCAGGAAAATAAAATAAAACAAAACAAAATAAAATAAAATAAAAAAAATACAATGATAAAAAAATAAAATACAATTATTAAAAAATTACAAATAAAATAAAACATGAATAAAAAATGAATTATAAAAAAATAAAATAAAATAAAATAAAACAAATATAAAATATAATAAAAAATAATATAAAATAAAAATAAAATAAAATAAAATACAATGATAAAAAATAAAATACAATTATTAAAAAAAAATAAAACAAATATAAAATATAATAAAAAAAATAATATAAAAATAAAAATAAAATAAAATACAATTATAAAAAATAAAATAAAATTATAAAAAATAAAAAAATAAATAAAACATGAATAAAATAAAATATCATTTTAAAATAAACTTGTACAAATAAAATAAAATTAGAAACAAAATAAAAAAATCAAATAAAACAATAAAAATTAGAAAATAAAATTAGAAAACGTAAAATAAAATTAAACAAAAATAAACAAAATAAAATTAGAAAAATAAATAAAATAAGACATGAATAAAAGAAAAGGAAATTGTAAAAAATAAAATAAAATAAAATTATAAAAATAAAATGAAACAAAACAAAAATTTAAAAATATATATAAAAAATAATTAAATTGCAAAAAAATTAAATAAAAATTATAAAAAAATCTAATAAAATCAAATAAATAAAAGAAAAGAAAATTATAAAATAACATTATAAAAATAAAATAAAATAGAATAAAATAAAATGGAGTAAATTAATGTGGAAAACAGTATCAAAGCAACTGAGAATGTGGGTGCTGACTACTTTGATGTTGATATACATTGAGAGCGTGGCTGCTGTCTTTAGCACACAGGAATAACATCATCATCATCATCATCAGAAGGACTGTAGGCTCAGATTGAGAGCTCATAGCAGCAGCAGCTCTGTGTGGAGCGCGGAGAATGCCAATTACAGCTGCGCTAATGGAGCATCCATCATTCTGGCAGCTATGTGCAGGTGTGACCAGAGACATGCTCCACTAAACACACAACAACAACAACAACAACATCAGCAACAACAACATCTCTCTCCATCCTCTTCAGCTCACTGCTGTCACTCATCACCTCACTGATACAGACCACCCTATTAACACCCAAAACAATGAGAGCACCACAGAACCCACCCAGAACACTTAAGAAACCTCTGAGTAACCATAATACTCTAGCAAACGCCTGTCTCTCATCAGAGCTGTTTCAGTCCAGCTGATTCAGACCTTTCTGATCAAACTAGGCTTTTAAACTAAATTCAGAATACATACATAAAGTACTCAAATTAAACTGAAAAATTACTTGTTCTGAACTTCTGCAACTTTACTTTATTTTATTTTATTTTACGATAAATATTATACTCTCTTTAACTACTGTATTACAACAGAATTAATGCTGCCAAACAAAATGTTTGGCCCAATAAAACATGTTAAAACTGATGTTTATGAGTAAATAATTGACTTAAATGCCATTTTAACTTACAAACATAGAAAAACAGCAAAATAATTCCATTGTCAAAGATTAAAAAATTTGTAAGAATACTGAAATATACAGTTATGGCTGGTAATAAATATTTTAAGCTGTCAAAACTTCCTCTATAGTGCAAAATTTTGAACTTCTGCAAATTGTTCTTTTTCCCCCCTGTTATCTTTTTCAAAAGCAGAAGAAATTCTATATATTTTTTACTTCTGCAACTCTGATGAGAAACTGAATTATGACTCGAAATCATGAAATAAAGTGCATGACCCTTTAAAACACTTGTTCAGAGG
>CM077263.1:888569-918569 GCA_039654775.1 Spinibarbus caldwelli | reverse complement strand
CACGGGTCACACATATACATATATAAACATGTTTATGAATATTATATAAATATATTTATAAATATAAAAACTAACATCAAATATAATCTTATTATTAAAAAGATAAGAAAATGCAGCTAAATAATTCCATTGTCATATATTAAAAAGACATTTTAAATACAAAACATATTTATATTTATAAATATTTTTCAAATATATTTATTAATAGAAAATCTGACCTAAAATGTATTATAAATGTAAACATATCTTTACATTTAAATATATTACAAATATATCCATACATAAAAACATATGAACATATTTATAAATAAAAAACTGACATCAAATATAATCTTATTATAATATTATTAATATTTTACAATAATTACTAACATTTCATAATTTAAATAAAATTATAACTTTACAAACATATTTAAAATCAAATATTACAATTTATGTCCATGCATCTAAATATTTATATTTATGAATATTATAAATATAAAAATCAAACCTATTAAAAATATATATTAATTAATATAAAACTCATATTTAAAAATATTAAACATGTAAAAATATATATTTATAATAAAATGTATTTATGAATATAAAAACTGAAAAAACATTTATGTTTATGAAAATTATAAATATAAAAATATAAATAAAAAATAATTTTAATATACTACTGGGAAAAAAAAGCATATTTGTGGCTAGTAAGGTGTATTTTCGGTGGTAAATTCATTGGCAGAAGTTCATTCTGGCACCAGCAGCAGACTGGCATCACGAGAGTGAGTGTGTGTGTGTGTGTGTGTGTGTGTGTGTGTTATAGTGTGTGTGTGTGTTTGTGAGTGAGTGTGTGTGTGTGTGTGTGTGTGTGTGTGAGAGTGTGAGTGTGAGTGCGTGCGTGTGTGTGTGTGTGTGTGTGGACAGAGAAAGGAAGCGTGCTGTAAATGATTTATGACTCTCATTGTGCTGTCACAGGACGCGGGTCAGTCTTGTTAACCTGCGGGCGTCTTTCTCCTGGAGGAAACAGAGCGTTGTGACGCCCGTCGCTGCCCTTGGCCACACACACAGACACACACACACACACACACACACACACACACACACTATAACACACACACTCTCTCTCACACACACACACACACACTATAACACACACACACACACACACACTACAACACACACATTCTCTCTCACACACACACAGACTCTGTGTATAGCTATCTTTGTGAGGACATTGATTGACACAATGCAATCTCTAGCTCCTTACCCTAACCCTACCCATCAGAACTAAGTGCCTCACCCAAACCCTTACCCTAAACCTACCCTTTACCCAATTATAACCTGACCCCTAAAGCCAAGTCTTGACCCTCAAACAGGCCTTTAAAGGGCTCTCAGAAAGTGAGGACCGGCCAAAATGTCCTAACTTTACAATTTTGTCCTCACTCCAATGCTCTAAAACTCAAACCGGCCCTCACAAAGATAGCTGTCCAAGTGCATACACACACACACACACACACACACACACACACACACACACGTTTGTTTCTGTGAACTGTGGGGACTTTTCTTAGACTTCTATTGTTTTATACTGACCAAACAATATTGTCTATCCCCTAACCCAGCCCTAACCCTAAACCTAACCCTTACAGAAAACCTGTTTGCATTGTAACACTTTCAGATAAACATCATTTACTATTTTTAATATTTTTTTCCCTTGTTGGGACTGCAGGCTGGCCCCACATTGTCAGAAATTTCAGGTTTTACTATCCTTGTGGGAACATTTGGTCCACACACTGTACCATAAACAAGAACACGCTCTCTCTCACACACACACACACACACACACAGATACACACACACAGAGATACACACACACACGAATGAGAGTCTACAACCAAACGTGTTTCACACTGATATTTAATCTAAAGGGGCAAAATGTAAAATAATACGATTTGCTCAGCCAATTTGGTCTAATAAGCAGAGAGAGGCGTGATGAAGAGAGGAGCCACCGCTGGAAACCCAAACACACACACATCACACAGAAAAACACACCTCAAGAGAGGAAATCTGAGCAAGATTTACAGCCCCAACAATCGTTATAATGACACAACTGATATATATTACACACACACACACACATGCACACACTCACAAACACACCAGCTCTGATTCAAAACTAGTGAAGTCCTGACTGTTCATATTAATGTGCCTAATAAGATCAACTTTCTTTCTTTTTTTCCCACAAACAAATGTAACAATTAGAAGAAATGTTATGCATGTTGAACTTCTGCAACAGAACTGATTTTGCCAAACACCAAATGCATGTAAAAATAATTTCATAACTGGATAATTTTCATAATTCACCCATAAAACATCCTCTACAGTCTAAAAAGAGCTTTTATTGAAACTAAAAATTACTCATGCCTAACATATGCAAGTTTCTTTTCTTCAAAAACTAAATTAATAATTGGAAGAAATATTACACATTTTTACATTCTGCATCAAATGCATGTAAAATTGACTTTGGCACTAGTTTCAATTAGGCAATTGTCACTAACATACAAGAAAAAAAGAGGTAAATAATTCCTTTGTCATAAGAAAATATATGTTTTTGTAAAAAAATAAATAAATAAATAAATAAATAAATAAATAAAATAAAATAAATAAATACTGGAAAATACAGTTTCATGGCCAGTAAGAAATATTTTAGTCTGGTTAATTTCTTAATTTACCCAATAAAACATCTTTTACAGTTCAAAAAGTGCTTTTAATGCAAACTAAATTACACCAATTACTCATTCTGAACGTCATTTCTTTTCTTTTCTTTATTTTTATTTTATTTTTATTATTTCTTTATTTTTATTTTTATGTTCTTTGCAAAGACAAAATTAACAACTGGAAGAAATACTAATATTATATATTCAACTTCTGCAGTAGAATTAATGCTACCAAACACCACATACATGTAAAACATCTGCAACTTTGAAACATATATGTATTTGTGTGTATTCTATTAAATGTAATATATATATATATATATATATATATATATTTGAGAAACTAGTCAATATTATGGTCTGTGGAAATCAATGTGTCACACATGTAGTGCACATTAGTCTGAATGTAACCTGGATATTGCACTACCGTATTGAGACTTATGAGCATTCTCCATCATTTTGTATGAATTATTCAGCAGTAATAAAAACTCACGTTTGACCACCAGAGTTCCATAACTGGACACTCCGACTCCTTTCTCTGAGCGGACGATGCAGCGGTACTGGCCCGAATCTTCTTTGGTGGTGTTGACGATGTCAAAGGTGGCTGTGTAGCGTCTGGAGTTCACCGGTTTAGTGTCCTTCATAGGAGCCTCGGGTCTGATGCCCTGAGAATAAAACACAACCGCAACAGAGTCACCGATTTCAATAGAGAGCGTTTATACAGATGAGGACCAATCTGACAAACACACATGACTCCTCTCTTGAAACAGCATTTATTTTGTTGTCATTTCCAAATATAGCTCAAAGTTTACTGTAGATATAGATCCAGCTCTGAAGACTGGCAGTAATTCAGTATGTAAATATTTCATATGGCATCCGTTCAATTCTGTCGTTTGTGAAAAGTCAATGGAGGATTTCCTAACTTATCCTGAATATCCAATAAAGCAGTTGACACAGTGTGTGTGTGTGTGTGTGTGTGTGTGTGTGTGTGTGTGTGTGTGTGTGTGTTCAATCAGTTGTTCTGCTGCTTTTCTGTTTGTGAAGAGGAAATATGGATCCGTCATTCAGAGAGATGTTTGTTCCTCACTAACCACCAGGATTATTAGTATCATTAACTAAACTGAAATCAAATTAAATAGAAATATTATATGGAAAATTTAAACTAAAAAAAAAAAAAAAAAAAAAAAAAAAAAAAATTACAAATGCTGCCTCGGCAACCAACTGAAAATACAAAAATTACAACAACAACAAAAAAAATCAAGTTAAAAACTGAAAATATAAAAATAAAAGCTTATTGAAAGCAAGAGATATTAGAGATGGACGGAACTAAAATAAAATAAAATCATTATAACTTAAACCAAATGAGAATTATGAATTTTGAAGCACTAAAACTGCTAACTGGAGAAAAAAAAAAAAATACTAAACATGAACTAAAACCAAATAAAATTTACTAACTTTTATAAATAAATTTTAAAATAAAGCTAAATTAAACATAAAACTGAAAAAAAATTAACTAAAAAGAAAATGACAACTGAAAAATAAAATTAAACTTAAAATGTAAGTGTAAAAAAAAAAGACCCTTTAACTGTACACTAGCATTCCCAATTCTTTTTCTATTCTATCTACTTGTTTTCTTTTTGTCTATTATATTTATACGTGTACTATATTAGGCTAACCAAGACTTGTCATAGCACTTAGACATTATTGCTCTTTTGTTGATTTCGATTGCTTCTATTGTCCTCATTTGTAAGTTGCTTTGGATAAAAGTGTCTGCTAAATGACTAAATGTAAATGTAAATAAAACACTATAATATTATAAATAAATAATACTAAAATAACACACAAACACTGGCCAGCTCTGCTGACTGAATTCTATTGAATGTAAATGTGAGTTCTCACCTGGAGCCAGAGTTTGTAGTTGATGTGATCTTTGGGCTGGCCGTTAATAGTGCACTGAAACGTAGCCGTCTGTCTGGCATTGACCTCTACACTCTTAATGTGCAGAAAGTGAGGCGTGTTCACTGACAGACACACAGACAGAGAGACATTAGTGAGCCATTACTGAGAACATGATGCATCCCTTCAGTGAATCGACTCAAATGACTCAAGTGAATCGCGTGCGAAGCTCCTCCGGACGTCTTTCACCTGTGAAACTGCAGAGAATCAATCATAAAATGGATCGGCACACGTTCACTCAGCACATTTCCATCAGGATATTACAGGATCAGCCGCTGCGGTTCAAGGGCAGCAAGGAACGTTTTCCAGACGCAGCACTTAAAGAAACGCGTGAGGAAAGGTCAGACCAAACACATCAGCCTGAATGAGAAACCGGCCATCAGTCTTAGAAACCAGAGAAACTGAGAGAGAACTAACCAAAGGTGAGATGAAATACAAGAGATATCTTAGAAGGAAATTAGAAATGTTCCCTGAGAAACTAACTGAAATAAGATTAAGTTCAAGCACTAAAATGACTGGATTAATTTTTAATTAGTATAATTAGTATAATTTAAATATAATTAGTATAATTTAAATATATATGTATATATATATTAGGGTTGTGACGGTGAGGAAATTTCTCCACCGGTTAATCGATGTGTAACAGCACCGGTAGTACCGGTATCACCGTGGGGGTGGTTGGGGGGATGGGGTTCCCCTCTTTTTCACGCTTTCTTTCTCTTTTAAATACCTTGTAAAAGCAGGGTGCGCATTTTACTTTCACTTTCAAATTAGCGGCAATTCAGCGTAAAGCACATGTTCGCTGTTAGTTCGTTTGAGATTTCCCTCTTTTCCTCACTTTCCTTCGCTTCTAAACAGCTTAAAAGCGATGTGCACATTTTACTTTCACTTTCGAGCTAGCGGCAATTCGGCGTCAATTCAAGCATATACAATACAACTTCAAACTCAACTTAGCCTATAGCCTATATAAATCATAGAAATTTTATTAACAAAACGAATAAAAATACACCATTTGATAGGCTATGCCTAATACAAAATAACAAATAACTTACACAAAGTTTCAATAGCCTAGGTAGGCCTATACAATCCTAAAAATCTGCAAACAATTAAATAAGAAACGAATGTTTAAAAAAAACTTCCAAAAATCACCTTAGATAAACGGCAAAAGTCACCAGGCTTTTCAAAGCAAAATATTGCCAAACATGCGCCTCTGCATTTCGTTTTGAAAGTAAATCTTCTGCTATCATCTTGTCTGTCTCACCCCACTCTTCCTGTCAGTCAGCTCGACTCACCTCACGTGAATGAAATCTAATCTATGATGTGACTGTCGTTCAGCACGTTGTATCGGCAAGTGACATACCGCTGTTGTCTATCGCAGCAAGCCTTATATATATATCTCAGTGTGATAAATATATAAATATATCATTTTTTTGCTTTAGCTTTAGTTCTTTTTTACTATTGATTTATTATACATGTGAAAAATTATTATAAATATTCATATTTATTATAAATATGAAAATTATCTATCTATCTATCTATCTATCTATATAATTAAATAAAATAAAAACAAATACAAATTTAAAATTTAAAATTTAAAATTTAACCTAAAATACTACAATTACTAAAAATTTAACTAAAATTAAAAGGAGAACTGAAAATATAAAAATGAAAGCTAATTAAAAATTACAATAAAAACTATAATATGACAAATAATAATAAACATTAGTGAGCAAATACACACACACAAATGCATGTGATGCATTTAACTGGATCACTAAGTGAAAATAAATAAATACTAAAACTGAACTAAAACTAAATCGATTTTAAAATAAAGTTAAATAAATAAAATAAGAATATAAAAATAAAAATTAAAAAAATAAGATTTTTTTTAAATTGAAATGAAACCTAAAAAACTGGAAATTAAACTAAAATGAAATTTTTAAATAAAAAGTATAATATAAATAATACTAAAATACTGCTGAGCACATGAACACACGTGATGCATTTAATTGGAAATAATGTAATTTCATGTATAAGCAGGAGTTTGAGAAAGAAGCGTGAGGAAAGATCATAGAAACACCACACACATATCAGCCTGAATGAGAAATGTCCATCAGTTTCATAACAGAGAACAACTAAACTCACATTAGAATGGAAGAAATCAGAATAACTAGACGCACAGAGAAACATCATTCAAAACGCACTTTCATTTATCAGCTGATGAATCACATTACACAAGACATTCAGAGACGATTATTAATTACGAGATTGTGATGCCGCATGACTTTATATCTATCATGATCAACTGCTGTTTATGAAAACTGATCCTTACAAAAGCACCAGTGGAGCTTCTGCATTTAAAGAACCAGTGAAAAACACTTTCACTTTGGGTTTATTTCAGTGTTATTATTGTTAACTGCAACTAAAATGTTAAAAATTGATTTTCATTTACTGAAATAAAGCTGAAGTGAAATTAAATATAAATATTAAATTAAAAACATAAAACTTACAAAAATTTTAAATGTTGCCCTGCACGCTAACTGAAATAAAACACATTTCAGTTAAAGTACTAAAAATTACTAAAATTAAAACTGAAATAAAATTTTTAAAAAATAAATAAATTTAAAAAATTAAAACCAAAAAATTGAATGAATGAATAAACCTATTGAACACATTTCCAAAAGGTATATATTTAACATATATTATTTTAAAATATTTCTAAGTAGCTTTTTACTTTGGCTTTCATCTAGAACTTTAATTTGTTTTTTCTATGTTGTGTTTTATTATTATTTGGTTTTAAGTTCCATGTTTTGTTATACATTTTACAGAATGTATATTCATTTTTATCTTCTGTTGTTATCATCCTAAAGGGGTTTTATTTTTATCTTGTTATATTGATAATTGACTTGTTTTCATGTGCAGTGCCTGTCATAATGTAAAGCATTTTGAGCACCATGCCTTGACCAAAAGGTGCTATAAAAATGAATTTTATTATAATAATTATTAATAATAAAAATGAGCACAAAAATGCTACAAATTAAAGTTAAATAAAAACAAAAAATGAAAAGATAAAAATAAAAAGGTCATTCAAAATATTAATAAACAATACATCAATGAATACATAATGTATTAATATATAATAAATAATACTAAAATAAAACTAAAAACTTTTTTCTAACACAAAGCATCGTATGACTCCAGAAGCACAAGTCATATGGGTATGTTGTTATGTTACTTCAGTGGGTTTGGTGTCCTTTTTTGAAGCTTCAGTTCCTTGTAATTGCATAGGAAACATCAACAGAAGAAAGTCATAGAGGTTTGGAACGACATGAAAGAGAGTAAATGATGACAGAATGATCATTTCCAGGTGAACTGTCCCTTTAAAATGTGTCTGAATGATCTACAAGAGCAGCCTGAACAGTGACTAAACAGCTAGTTGGCTATTAGTTAACATTAACTAACCCGCACAGCCTCAGTGACATCAACTGAAAAAGAAGAAAGCAGCAAAATAAAAACGAGTGACTACCAAATGGTCAAAGTGACTCACGTTCAAACAAATCAACACACACACACACACTCGTTCTTTTAGCTTTGTGTAAAAAACATATTTTGGCGAGTGATGAGTGTTTGTAATCATCTGAGCTCACAGAGGAACACACGAGAGCAGAGAGGATTGTGGGATTGCAGTGTTTGGTGACTGTTCTTTAATCTGCTTTCAAAGTAAGCATGTCTGCGGTTGGTTCTGTGTGGCGGAAGCAGATAGTGAAGCCGTTTGACGCGTCTTGTTCACGTCTCATGATACTTACTGCACTGGTGGCCCTGACGCAAGATTCCTTTGATGGCCAGCAGACCCCGTTCACCAGATGCCACTGCCTCAAACACCAGCTGAAACCAGAGACACAGAGACAGAGAGTCAGTCTGAGAGAAAACATCAATCACAACACTTCATTAGCATTATCAGACACTACAGGCAAAATCTTTGTGTTTTCATGCACTGGTCAGTTTTGAGGTCTGTTTTGCTTCTATATCATGTCTTCTGTCAGACTAGTGGAAAAAACACATGTAAGTGTTTATTTTATTGCACCTCATTAACCTCGTTACCTAGACGGCCACTGGGACAAGACCACGGGAACCAGATGAGTCCTCTGCACAATCTGACTTTGTTGCAGCCAAGAATTAAACTGCTGGTTTCGTCTGTCCAGAGGAGAACGACACACTATTTCCCAGTTTAATACTGTGAAGCTGCTTTGGCACAATTTGCATTGTAAAAAGCGCTTTATAAATAATGGTGACTTGACTTTATCTATTTACATCTGTAAATTTCAGTTACAATACAATCTTTAAAAAGTTTTTTCTCCACTTTAGCAGCACTTACATAGACCAAAACTTACAGTTTTATTCTTATCTATATTTTGAAGGTTTTTACTGAGGGGTTTGTTCATATCATTCACACTGATTTATATAACATTTTACTCCTAAAAACATGGCAAAAATGCATATTTTTGAAGATGGTGAGTTTTTTCCTCCATTTCATCAGCGCATACATGCACCAAACTTAGCAGTTTTATTCCTCTCTATATTCTGAAGGTTTTCACTGAGGGGTCTGTTCATATTTCATATTTCATTTCATAATATAACATTTTACTTTTAAAAACATGGCGAAAATGCATATTTTTTCAAGAGTTTTTATCTCCACTTCAGTAATACTTACACCAAAACTTACAGTTTTATTCCTCTCTATATTCTGAAGGTTCTTAGTGAGGGGTTTATTCATATATCATTCACCATCATTCACCTGATTTTATGCAACAGTTTATTCCCAAAAACATGGTGAAAATATAGGGTTTTTTCTGTCTGTTGACAGTATTTTCTGATTTATGGAGTGATAAAAAAAAAGAAATCCAAAATCCCCTTTGGAAAAACTCTAATATGGCAACAAAATCAAACAAGATTGAACCTGGTTTTATCCAATTAATAGATAAATGGAAAGGGAAAACATTTTTTTTTTTCTTCTTGATTTAAGAATGACACCTCTTAAGGCAAGAAACTACAGTCAAAAGTTTCTTTCATGCTCAGGTCAGTTTTGAGATTTTGGGCTATTTGGCTTTTCATAATGGGTTTCAGATTGGTAGAAAGAAAATGCAATAAAATAAACACTTTTGAATGTTTTATCTGTTTGCGCCTGTGCATTTCATTTCAAATCTATATCTTTAAAGAGTTTTTTCCTCCACTTCAGCAGCACTCACATAAACCAGACTTTACAGTTTTATTCCTATCTACAGTATATTCTGAAGAAGAGGGTTAGGTTTGTTCATACATCATTCACACTGATATATATAACACTTTATTCCTAAAAACATGTAGTATTCACCTGTAGTGTCTCCAAACAAAAAAAGCATATCAAAAAGTTGTGACTTATTTTGAAAAGCCAACAGCCTTTAGTTTATATCACAGCTGTGCTTTGCTACTTTCCATTGCTAGTTAGTATGAATCAAAGTACGAGGAAGATCTTTTTAGACAGAAGCATCTGATTGGACAGAAATCTGTGTAGTGCAACTTAGAAATGCGCTAGAAATTTATTTTGTCATCAGATGTCACAGACACAAACTAAAAGACACAAAACAAAGATTCAGACTTTATTAAAGTTTTTACTTAAAGTCAAAAGTTGTATAATCATCAGGAAATTGTTGGTACAGGTCCATAGTGTCCTGTGTTTCTCACAGGATCTGACAGGACAGAGTTTGCATGTTTTGTCATGTGTTGTTTGAAGCACCTGTGAGTGTTTCTCAGATCACACAGGAAACAACAGGTTAAAGCCAGACGCTCAGATTACATGAACACTGACATCAGGCAACCCTGCGGCACTGCTCCTCTTATGTTCTCCTCCTCCTCATATTGTGCATGGAGGATCTTGTGTCTGTGCCAGAGCTGAAGACGCAGCAAGAGCTCCAGAGACGCTCCAGTGCTTAACAGGGCCAAAAGTCGTGATATCATCACGGGCCGGTTGCAAAACACAACACGGTCTGCACTTACTGAACACAAAATACATGAGGGTGTGCAGATCTGATTCTGATGAAAAACACAGCACATCTATAGAAATCACACAATAACTCTGCTGTGTCATCACTAGTGCCCGCATGTGATATGATGATATTAACTTTTCCTCTTTTGTCCATTGGACAAGAAAAAAAATATCAGATAATAATAACAAGGTACTTTGTGGACACTGAAATATTGAATATTATCATATTAATGTACCATGATATTTGTGTTTAACCATGGTAAATCTTAAAAACACAATATGATGCCATATGATTTTGTATTATTTTTTTAACTCGATTAAAAAACAATGAATGCATTTAGTGAAGTTATTTCAGTGTTTTTATTAACTAAAACTAAAATAAATATTATAAAACTAATAAATATTGTTCATTGAAATAAAGCTGAAATTAAATAAATTATTAATATGACATGAAAAACTTAAACAGAAATGAGAAATGTTTAAATAAGTACTAAAATGACAAACTAAAACTGAAATAAAAATAAATTAATGCCAAATATAAATATTAAAAAAAAACAATAAATATTACAAATGTACAATCAAATTCTTAAAGCTTTTCTACTCAAACCATTTTCCAGATTAAAATTAAAAACTGGTGATGACATGAAAAAAAAACATCAGATGAACATATCAAAGAACTTTTACTATCATCATATTCATGCACCATGATGTGTGCATAAATTTACATTATATTCAACCCTCTACGGACACCTTGGCAATTGAATCTCCATTGGCTAGTAAATTTTTTAGTTTACTCGCCAGACTGATATACTATATATATATATATATATATATATATATATATATATATATATATATATATATATATATATATATATATATATATATATATATATGTGTGTGTGTGTGTGTGTGTGTGTGTGTGTGTGTGTATATATATATATATATATATATATATATATATATATATATATATATATATATATATATATGTAAATATATATAAATGACAGATATATATATGCACCATTTTACAAACATTAATATATATATATATATATATATATATATATATCTTTTTAAATATCTGAAAGTATACTCTTAACATCAGTCAGTCAAGCATTATAATATGATAATCAAGTAGGCCTATTATTTAATGATAGAACTTTAGTAATTAGAATTAAAACTTGGTAACCATGTATGAATTCATATTAGTCATTTTAACTGAACTTAGGACTGGTGGTGGTGCTTTTTTGGTCATTCAGTGTTTCTGTAAAAAACTAACAATAATACTGATAAGATAATAATAATAATGATAATAATAATGATAATAAGAAGAAGAAGAGGAAGAAGAAGAATTATATTAATAAGAACAATATAAAACGCACTAAGGATTAATGAGCTGCTGGATTCATGAATATTAATCAGGTTGTGTAAGTTCGCTCGACCTGATTTGCTGAAATCAAAACGGGGACGATAATAGGTGAGCGCCAGCCAATGAGATTGTCGTTTGCGCATTAGTTCCGCCCACTATCGGAAAACACGGCAGTTCTTAAAAGCTGAAGAATTCCAAAAGGAACGCTGCTATTTTGACAGGAATTACAGCATAATTTATTAGCTAGTGGCTAATATTAGTCATCTTTTAGTAGCTCAGAGTGAAGATTTAGTCGCATATGCGAGTGATTTACTTGCAATGTAGAGGTTTGTATTTGCAAAATACTTCTAAATAAGTCTAAAAGTATAATATTCTAACACAATATTAACATGCTACCATGTCAAAATCCCAGCAATACTGTGGTACTTTCATATACTAAGGTACTCATTACCATGTTCATATAATATTTACATGTTACTTCAAATAATTTCTATGGTAACATGTCTGTAAGTAATGCCATGGTATTTTCTGGTACATCTTGAGTCATTATTGCTCTCAGAGTTCAGATCTTTAATATCATTCAGCAGTAAACGTTTCTCAGGAGAACCTGAATGAGGCACTGTCAATGTGGCCTGAACAAAAGAGCAAATTAAATGAATCATTAGCGGCACACGGATCACTTTATTAGGCCAATCAAATTGATTTTCATTCTGCTGTCATTTAGCAGACGCTCGCCAACATCAAGGCCTCTAATTATAGTTTTATGACGGACTCGTTTGAGACGTGAGATTCTCACCGTGTGAAACGTCACTGTGAGCAGGACATAAAGTCAGTCCCACCATGATAGATATATATATATATATATATATATATATATATATATATATATATATATATATATATATATAAAATCAAATGTAAAATAAAGCATTGAATTAAATATACACTGATCCTCATTAAAGCTACTAAAGTTATTGATTTTCTCTCTCTTTTGTTGTTTGTTTTTTCATTAAGCAGGCTTATTATGTTGCTGTCACTTTAAGACCAAATGCACGGTCTGTTTTTAAGTTGGAGCCTGTTTTTACTGAAACAGTTTATAATCTCATTAATAAAGTGAAGCATGATGTAAACAAATACAACAATAGCTTCAGTCTGTACATGAATATCTGTGATTGAAAATACTGTGTTTTTAATATACTTCTCATTTATTATGATCTGTTGAATACTGGAGCTAAAAAGAAAACTTTCTGAATAAAACCGACAAGTAGAATCGGATCTCATTTCTTCTCTAATTACATAATTAATCTCACGTAAACGTTTAGTTTGTTTCACTGAGTTTTGGACACATATGACCTCCCGTAACACCCACCAGTGCATCAAATGACAGACTATGTTAATAATCGCAACTCAAACGTCATTTAGAAAACGAATAGCGTTTATCTTCAGCGTTTGAGTCTGATCTCTTTTGTTCTAGTATTTATTTTCAAAAGCCTCAAGCCGCATCTGTTTGTCAATCAGCATTAAACACAGTTTCTCAGCGCCACAGGAACAAAGCAGAGGTCAGAGGTCACGGATTCATCCTCCATCTCACCTGTGCATTAAAAATATCCATAGTGAAATGTCACGGCAGGACAGTACCATACTCAAACTATACTGTCAATTAAAACAGAAGCAAGCGTGATGCAATTAGTCGTTGTGAACTAGAAGAAAAGCGCAACAGGAGATAAAAACACAAACCCTGTAATTACAAAATAAGAGAGCGGAGGATTTTCTCTGTACCAGGTGGTTTCATCTTGACAAACTCTTAAGATACAGTGCAATTACGCAAACCTGCAATTAGCCTAGCATCACTAATTAGCCACAGCACTGAAGAATTGGAGATTGCATTGTTAATCTCTGCTTGTATTAAAAAGTCACAATCGCATTTCTCAGCAATTACACGCGCACCGCTGCAGGATGGAGATGCGATTCGTGTCTCTCGGCAGATGCTGCTTATTTCTCGGAGGACTTCTGGATGCTTTTGTTGTCAGTCGTCCAGCAGTGTCTCACGGGAGAGTCGCGCGTTTGACGAGCGTGTCTGAGCATCGGGGTTATTTGTTAGCGTGAGGACGCTGATGCTCATGATAAAATACTAACTCGAGATGAAGTGTGTTCCCATCGGAGGAGAAATCACACATCACACACAACACTGAGAGTCTCTGCTGCTTCTCAGCTGTTTCTCCTGAGATAAAGACCTCAGGAGTCTCACATGAGTCTGCTCTTGAGTTTCAGAAGAGATCTCAATGATGCTGTGCTGTGATTTGACAAGAGTGAAGTGTGCCATCAAAAATCTCAATATGAATTCTCATGAGAATTGAAGAAGCAAAGAGCAGAAGAAGTGTTCGGGAAACCAGTCTGAAAAATAACTGATATTTGCTTTGAAATTAAACAGTGATGCAGAAACTACACACGAAATAAATAAATAAAAAAAAATACTTAAATGTATTTGTGGTGGGGATTTTTAAATGACTTTTTCTCCAGATTACACAGATTCACCAGTAGGTGGCGATAACTGACTGTCTTTTGTAAATGAGTAATTGAATCATTCAGTGAATCAATTTATTCAAAAGCATCAATTCATTCATGAACAAAAATGGCTGTCTCTATGACTGAGCCATTGAATAATTCACCAGTTAGAACAAAACTGTGATTCATTCAGAAGCAAATCAAGTTACTGTCTATGACTGAGTCATTGAATCCTTCACAGAACCTATTAGAAAAAAACAGTCATTAATTCAGGAACAAACCAAGTGACTGTCCATATGTGTCATTGAATCATTCATGAAGCAGGTAGTTTCTGCACTATTTCAAAGCACAAATAACTATTATTTCCAAACAAGTTTCCCAAACACTCCTACTGACACATTCATCCCAAATATCCATGTGAAATAAGTTTAAATTAAAATTGCAATTTTTGATTGCATACTTCACCGACCCAATAAAAATAAAAATATATCAATTCATTATATATATATATTTTTTTCATAAATTAACTAATAAATTAACTTTAAAAAAAATCACTCTATTATTATTAATATAAATTTATTTTTAAAAATATTTTTATTTATTAATTCATTTAAATGTAATTTCCTATGTAATTTAAGGCACAATAACATCAGCCTAAGTGTGAAACACAGCATGTGCTGCTATGTGATGGTGTTTCACTCATTCAGACTTTCTGTTCAGCCCAATTCATTTCCTAACATGACTCTTTTTGTGTCCATATGTGGTCATAAAACTGCTTTTATCCAGAAACGCCTCTCATTACGAATAAATCAGCTCCTGAATGTCGTACATCGAGGGTTTGAGGAACTTCCTGCAGGTCGGTACAAACCAAACTCATTTGTGAGGACGATGGGGGAGCGTTTCATTGAAAAATAATTGAACTTCCTCTATTAATTAAGGCGACAGCGGCGCATGGACCAGCGGGAAGCTGCTGCAGTCTGGCAGGTGTCGAGTCGTCGAACACGAGCCACTTTGTAGGTTTGTGTCAAGAGCAACAGGAAACAGAATGGAGTAATTAGACGCGCCACAGTGTTTGATGACAGAAGAAATGGCGGATACTACTGTGGCCGAGAGAGCTCAACTTCAGAAAACACATCCAAATAGGAAAAGCACCAGCAAATTAAGAAAATGTCTTCATCGGTTTGACAGCACATGTGCTGCAAATACTCGCAACACAAACAAAGAAACGCGCTGCAAATACTCGCAACACAAACAAATAAAGAAACGTACTGCAAAAATAGAAACGCGCTGCAAATGCTAACAACACAAACACAAAAACATGCTGCAAATGCTCACAACATGAACAAATAAAGAAATGTGCTGCAAAAATAGAAACGTGCAGCAAATACTCGCAACACAAACAAATAAAGAAATGTGCGGCAAAAACAGAAACGTGCAGCAAATACTCGCAACACAAACAAAGAAACGTGCTGCAAATACTCGTAACACAAACAAATAAAGGAACGTGCTGCAAAAATATTAACGTGCTGCAAATTCTCACAACACAAAGAAACGCGTTGCAAATAGTTTGTGTTGCAAGTATTTGCAGCGCATTTCTTTTTTTTGCAGTGTTTCTTTGTGTTGCGAGTATTTGCAGCGTTTCTTTGTTTTTGTTGTGAGCAGTTGCAGCACATTTGTATTTTTGCAGCGCGTTTCTTTGTTTGTTTGTGTTGTGAGTATTTGCAGCACGTTTGTATTTTTGCAGCACATTTCTGTATTTGTTTGTGTTGCGAGTATTTGCAGCACGTTTGTATTTTTGCAGCGCATTTCTGTATTTGTTTGTGTTGCGAGTATTTGCAGCACGTTTCTATTTTTGCAGCGCGTTTCTTTGTTTGTTGTGAGCATTTTCAGTGCGTTTCTTTATTTGGTTGTGTTGTGAGTATTTGCAGCACATGTTGCCAAATTGATGAAGATGTTTTCTTAATTTGCATGTGTTTTTTTCATTTGCAGCGCATTGAGCTCTCTCGGCCGCTGTAGAACACAGACGATCAGCGGTCAAATGAAGGCGTTCTCACCTGGTAGAAATTGGGCCAGAAGGTGCTGATGGCCAGCTCCACCTGCTGCCACTTCTGCAGGGCTGGACCGGACGAGTTCCAGACAGCGACGCCCAGAGGACTGTTGTTCTCTTTGACGTAGATGAGGAGCTGGCCAGGGCTTGAACCCTCTCGACTGGCGCTGTAATACTGGAATATGACGCAGTGGGTGTCGTTCTCTTTAAACTGCGGCATGAAGAGCTGAGCTCGCTGACCAGAGACTCTGCCCGATGTGTTCACCATCATAAACGCTGAACCTGAGGATGGGAAATATCAAAGTTTACAAGCTGAAAATACAATATGGAAACTAATAAGTGCAAACTAATCAGTCCCATCCATTTATGGCTGTGTGAATCTACCGCAGTATAAATGCTGACACTGATCAGTAAATAACACCAGACCATCCAGAAAGCAGGTTATGTGCTCAACTTTGAATTTAAAACATTTCGGTTAACTTAAACTCAACCATAATTTTTATTTGTATCATTAATATACTATTATAATGTTTATTAATCATTTAAATGAGTTATTTTTATATTTTCCATTTTAATTTTAGTTTAAATTTTAGTAAATTTCTTGTGTGTTTCTTTTAAATTGTCTATATAGATTATTAATTTTAGTTTGTTGAAATACTAAAAAAACTAAAAAACTAAAAATATAAAAACATTAAATGTTAACATAAAATATATTTCAGTTGTATGTAATACATATTATTTCAGTTAGATGCCAAGACAATTTTTCTAATATTTCTAAGTCCAAAAAAAAAAAAAAAAAACCTAAAACCACAAAAATATTTGTTACTTGACATTAAATAAACATTAACTTAAATAAAATAAAAAACTTTATTAACTTTACTAAAATGTTACTTGCCAAAGAAAAAAAAATCTATTTTCTTTCATGTTTAAGTTGAAGTCTTTAAAAAAAACAAACATAAAAAACTGTTACTTGACATAAAACGTTAACTAAAAAATATTTACGAAAAAAAATTCAGTTAACATTTATTTTATGTGAAGAAACAAAAATACAGAATATATAAAATCCCATAGCATCCTGAAATTATTATCTGCCCTGTTTCAAACACACATCATGTGTCCAGTATGTCAGCACAGGAAGTGACCTCAGCAGAGGAACATTAACACTGATGACCAGAGGTCTCTGACAAACACTTCACTTCCTCTGAGAGAATAATTGTGAACGTCACCGTGTGTGTGTGTGTGTGTGTGTGTGAGAGAGAGAGAGAGAGAGAGAGTGTGTGAGTGAGTGTGTGTGAGTGTGTGAGTGTGAGTGTGAGTGTGTGTGTGTGAGTGAGTGTGTGTGTACTGGTTTTTGTGGTTTACGGGGACAAAATTTGTATAATGACATGGGTATGACAGAGGTATAACAATATGAAGGTTGTTTATGAGGACACTGCCTATGTCCCCGTAATTCAAAAGGCTTAAAAACATACTAAATGGTGTTTTTTTGAAAATCTAAAAATGCAGAAAGTTTCCTGTAAGGGGTAGGTTTAGGTGTAGGGTTGGTGTAGGGCAATAGCACATACAGTTTGTACAGTATAAAAACCATTACGCCTATGGAGAGTCCCCGTAAACCACAAAAACAAATGTGTGTGTGAGTGTGTGAGTGTGTGTGTGTGTGTGTGAGAGTGTGTGTGAGTGAGTGAGTGAGTGAGTGAGTCTAGTTGAGGTGTGTGAAGTGTTTGCTGGACTAACAGCTCTGTGGAAAAACAGCTAAAGAGGGGAAGTGTGTTTCTAAAACAGTTAATAAGTAGCTTCAGTCTCATCAGTGCAGCTCTCAACAGAAAGCAGATGTTGACTTTAGAGCCGCGTGTTTGTTTGTCCAGAGCGACTCAAGCCCATTTAACCCTCATTTACAAACTCTTCAGCATTTAACCCTAGAAAGCCTAAAGGATCATATTAGATGCATGAATCTCTCTAAATTATTTTTGCTGTCAAATCTTGACTGATTTTTCTCAAGTAAACATCAGAATAACTGCAGTCATATTTCCAGACTGAAGCAGCTCAGCTTTACTTGATTCTCCATCAATCATGTTTTAGTCTCAAATCTGATCATCAGGATCTTTTGAGGAGCGTTTGTTTCCAGAAGCTTTACTTTCACTGTTCCTCAGCGGAGGAATGATCTTCATCTCACATCTTCTGAGGAGCATTTATTTCTTCATCTCTCAGTCAACATTGCATTGCATTGCATTATATGTTTGGAGCACTTCAATCTCATCTTACTGAGACATATTATTGGAGATATAGAGTGACCGCTGATATTTAGATCATTTTATGTCAGTATCTGCTGTACTGTTAGAAAGATCTCAGTGATTTACATCACAAGCAGCAGAATTTCAGCATAGAAATATCAGCATCTGCAGCAAATTGTATTTTTTCCCTTCATATTCACACTGTATGCATCAAATATCAAAAGCTTTCATTTTTATCTGAAGGTTCAATAAACTGTTCCATTTCCAAAAAACATATTCTAAAACCGATCTGGATCAGATGTGTTGTTTTTCATGAATGCAGCAGGTCTGAACTCTCTGGACTGAAATCATCTGAACAGACGACAGACACAGATGCAGACGTGAGCATATGTCAAACCTACTGTCACAATCAGCTCATTACTGAATCTGCTGATGACCTCACATCTGTCAGTAAATACTGCGCTTTATTCTGTATGCATTACTCTGCAATCACACGAACATGCTGCAGAAACAGATGTATGTTAGTAATGCAAAGGAGATACAGAAAACAGAATAATTTTCCTCAGTGTTGCTCAGTGTTATTTTAGTATCTTTGAGATACTATTATAGTTTCATTAATATTTTGAATTAGTTTTATATATATATATATATATATATATATATATATATACACATACACACACACACACACACACACACACACACACACACACACACACAGGTGCATCTCAATAAATTAGAATGTCGTGGAAAAGTTCATTTATTTCAGTAATTCAACTCAAATTGTGAAACTTGTGTATTAAATAAATTCAGTGCACACAGACTGAAGTAGTTTAAGTCTTTGGTTCTTTTAATTGTGATGATTTTGGCTCACATCTAACAAAAACCCACCAATTCACTATCTCAACAAATTAGAATACTTCACAAGACCAATAAAAAAAAAAAAAAAATTTTTAGTGAATTGTTGGTCTTCTGGAAAGTATGTTCATTTACTGTATATGTACTCAATACTTGGTAGGGGCTCCTTTTGCTTTAATTACTGCCTCAATTCGGCGTGGCATGGAGGTGATCAGTTTGTGGCACTGCTGAGGTGGTATGGAAGCCCAGGTTTCTTTGACAGTGGCCTTCAGCTCGTCTGCATTTTTTGGTCTCTTGTTTCTCATTTTCCTCTTGACAATACTCTATAGATTCTCTATGAGGTTCAGGTCTGGTGAGTTTGCTGGCCAGTCAAGCACACCAACACCATGGTCATTTAACCAACTTTTGGTGCTTTTGGCAGTGTGGGCAGGTGCCAAATCCTGCTGGAAAATGAAATCAGCATCTTTAAAAAGCTGGTCAGCAGAAGGAAGCATGAAGTGCTCCAAAATTTCTTGGTAAACGGGTGCAGTGACTTTGGTTTTCAAAAAACACAATGGACCAACACCAGCAGATGACATTGCACCCCAAATCATCACAGACTGTGGAAACTTAACACTGGACTTCAAGCAACTTGGGCTATGAGCTTCTCCACCCTTCCTCCAGACTCTAGGACCTTGGTTTCCAAATGAAATACAAAACTTGCTCTCATCTGAAAAGAGGACTTTGGACCACTGGGCAACAGTCCAGTTCTTCTTCTTCTTAGCCCAGGTAAGACACCTCTGACGTTGTCTGTGGTTCAGGAGTGGCTTAACAAGAGGAAAACAACAACTGTAGCCAAATTCCTTGACACGTCTGTGTGTGGTGGCTCTTGATGCCTTGACCCCAGCCTCAGTCCATTCCTTGTGAAGTTCACCCAAATTCTTGAATTGATTTTGCTTGACAATCCTCATAAGGCTGCGGTTCTCTCGGTTGGTTGTGCATCTTTTTCTTATATATATATATATATATATATATATATATATATATATATATATATATATATATATATATATATATATATATATATATATATTTTACACACACACACACACACATATATTTTTTTTTTCTTTTTTCTTTTTTATATATTTTCTTTTTTTACACAAAACTTTTAGGAAGTTTTTGTCATTTTTATTAGTTTATGTGTAAATAGGTTTTTTATTATTTCATTTTTTAAAATGAAAATAAAAATAAAGAGTTTTTTTTTCAGTTAAAGTATATTTTGATCATGAAATAATTTTTTTATATTATTTATTTTTATTTCAATATAAATTATTTGCTACCACCACGAACCACGGAAAATGGATGGATGGATAGATATTTGTTATTTATTTTAGTACATCAAGTTAAACTAAATGAGAATGAGAAATAAAGTGAAAAATATATGTAAATTTCTTTAATATTTTATTTTAATAACAAAATCATTTATTTTTTCGTAATCCTTTTTAAAAAAATATTTTATTGTAATTACAAAATATTTTGGTAATATTATTTATCTGCATTTTAATATAAATTATTTTTTATTTATTTTATTTATGAAAGTTCAATTTAAGGTAAAGCTTTTTATGTTTTATTTCAGTTTAAATAAAGTTATTAATTTTTTGTAATATTATTTACTTTAATTTTAATATAAATTATCTGTTATTTATTTATATTTATAAAAGTTTACTTATGGTTTTAGTTCTAGTTAAAAACCCTGATGCCATGCTGACATGAAGCATGCAGTAAAGCACAGTAAAGTGCAGTAAAGCACAGTAAAGTGCAGTAAACACAGAGGCTGTTAGTGATCAGAAGTGGGCAAAAGCTCCTGAAGAGCGGACGGATCGATCAAACCATCTCACCCTTTGAAACCTGTGAGGGACAAATCAAAGCTGAGACACTGAAAGAGTCCTTGATTCTGTCGATGAGTGCGTTCGGGGTTAAAAGCCATTAACACACACTTCTGACGGTCTGTTTCAGCCTGAGAAACTCTAATCAGAATGAGAAAAGTGCAGTCTGATGTCAGGAATCAGATTTATGAGCTGAGCATCAGCGGATCATCCAGGATTTTCATGTTGGAAGCATGTCGATTAAAAATATCATGGAGGAACTAATTAGTGTTGATCAAAATAAGTAGTTGATAAATACAAACAAATATTTATAACAAAAGTATTTTCTTTACTTAAAAATAAATATACATATATAATATACAAATATAAATATGTTTTTATATATTTTATATATTTAATTAAATATTGTATGTATTTAAAATATATATTTATGCAGCATTTATTTATGCAACATTTATTTATATAAGATTTATTTTAATATAATATATTATATTTCAAAATATAGTATATAAATATAACAATAAAACAAATATATTTATTATAAATACAAACACAAAAATTTATTTTCTTTACTTAAAATTAAACTAATATAAAATATTTTTTATATGTATTTTATATATTTAAATAATATTGTATGTATTTTTTAACAAATGTTACATAAGTAAATCTATATTTATATAATATTTATTTTAATTTATTATATTTCTAAATATTTAAAAAATATATAATATATAAATATAACAATAAAATAAATATATTTATTATAAATACAAACAAATGTAAAAATATATAAAATGAATTTACATTATATAAATTTATATTTAAAAAAAAATCATTCAGCTTACTTTAAAAACACATTTTCATTGTTACTATCTGTAGATGTAAAACTTCAAACACAGATCCATAAGATCTTTGTTTCTCAAACACAGCCTCATGTTCCCGATCCATACCTGTCCAGACCGGCTGTATGTGCTGTATAATTACACACACTTCACATGCGGAGCCGCATCTGTGTTATCAGCCAAACACACGCGTGTTCGGTCTTGTCTCGTGTGTTTCCCGTGTGTCTAGTCGCGATCGCAGGTTGAGTCTCTCACAGCCTGAGGAGAGAAATCCTATCATTCACTCATTCACACACTAATATTATTGTCTGAGGATCTGCAGAAACTCACAGCCTGGAGGAGCAAAAGGAGAAACTCAAAGACTGAATGTTTGTTAAAGGGATCGTTCAGCCAAAAAACATTCTGTCATCATTTACTCAACCACAAGTCATCTTAAACCTGCATGACTTTCATTCATCCATGAAACACAAAAGGGGAATTTCTGAAGCAACACAAGGCATCACAAAACATATTTATATAATGGTATTTTTATTTAAAAAAAATTATATATATTTTTTATTATTATATTGTATTATATATTTTGTAAAATTGTACAATTATATATGTGTGTGTGTATTTATATTTATATATATTATATTTATATACAGACACATACACACAAATAATTATTTTTAATACACTGTGTTTTAAGCACTGTATTTTATGTATAATCATTTTCTATTTTAAATTGTTTTAAATTAATTTAAAATACATTTTTAATCATTTTAAAAGTTTTTAAATTCCTAGTTTTATTGTTATGATTATTTTACTTTCTTTTATGTAAAGCACTTTGAATTACCATTGTGTATGAAATGTGCTATATAAATAAACTTGTCTTGCCTAATAGATTTTAAAGTGTATTAAAAATAAAATATAAAAATATATAACAATATAGTTAATTAATATTAAATTAATTAACACGCACACACACACATTATATATATATATATATATATATATATATATATATATATATACACATACATATATATAATCTTAAACTATATTTAAAAAATATAAATATAATGTATAAAAAAGTCATATTTATTTATATAGAAATATACATAATTGTTTTTTTTTTATTATTATATATGTACATGTAAAAACATCATGTGTGTTCTACAGAATAAAGTCATATGGGTTTGTATGAGTAAATAATGACAGATTTGTGATTTCTGTGTGAAGTGACCCCTGCGTCGGTCAGTGATGACAGCGGTTCAGTGTCCTGTAATCTCATTTATGAGCAGCTGCTCAATCACATGTGAACCGCCGCAGATCGAGATGTTTGTCTGAGACTGATAACAGACAGAATCAAACCTTCCCGAAAATACCAGCGTTTGATTGAGTTATTCTGGCAGCACGATCGCAGACACACAAAACACAGCAGACACGTCACATCTGATATATCTGAAAGAACAAGCATTGAATAAATCAGCTGGAGTGATTCATTATCCGAATGAATCCATGCTCAGTGACACCAAAAACAACTCACCCTTAATAAAAGTCTGAACGTCATTCATTAGACTAAATATCAAAGCACCTCACGCACAAACACTTTACTATGGAAGCCCGTTTCTGCCACTGAATAAAAAAAAATTTAAAAAAAGGTGATTGCGACTTTTTTCTCAAAATTATAAAGTTGCAATTTTGAGTTATAAAGTCAGAACTGCAAGATATAAACTTACAATTCTGAGAAATAAAGTCAGAATTCTTAGAAAAAAAACGTTTATATCTTGTAATTCTGACTTTATTTCTCAGAATTGCGACTTTATTTCTCAGAATTGTGTTTATATCTATCAATTCTGACTTTATTTCTCAGAATTGCGACTTTAGTTCTCAGAATTGTACATTTATATCTTGCAATTCTGACTTTATTTCTAAGGATTGCGACTATTTCTCAGAATTGTTAATTGTTAGAGTTTTTATGCAATTCTGACTTTATAACTCAAAACTGCATGTTTCTATCACACAATTCAGAGGGAAAAATCTGAATTAATAGATAAAAAGACGCAATTACCTTTTTTATTTTTTTATTCACTGGCGGAAATGGGCTTCCATACTTTACAATCCAAACATCTGACAGAAGTTTGAAAAAAACAGATCGCATGATGAACATGAAAACAAAAACCAGTGTGGAACTGTAATCCATTACTGATTACAAATTACATAACGGAAATGATAGTTAGTAATGTAATCTGTTGGATTACACACATTAGGTAATGTATTTTGACTTCTTTTAGAATTAGAATAATTTACTGCCATTGTGTCAATAATACACAATCTATAAAAATAAAAAAAGTAACTGTAGTCCGATTACAAGTATTTTAAACTGTAATATAATAGTCCGATTACAAGTATTTTAAACTGTAATATAATCTAATTACAAGTACTAAATGTTTGGAATTAGATTATGTAATCCAGATTACATGTAATCAGTTACTATCCAGCTCTGACTGAAGGGTGACTCTACATATAAATAAACACGTTTAACGTCCCTCAGATGTCAGACCGCATATTTACCCATAATCCTCTGCCACGCTTTCAGTGCTTTATGTATCTACACGTGCAATCCTCAATCTGCTGTCTATCATCATCATCGAAGCCTCTGCTCTTCATCAGTCAGCTGACATGTTTATTTGATGGCAGTTTCTCCTCCTTGAGCTTGAAACAGTACTCTTTGTTCCTCACGCACCTTCATCTTCAAGCAGCTTTGATATTTGTTTGATTTAGTCAGACGCAACAGCAGCGAGAGACCAGACATATGGGTTTTCACGGAGAAACGCTCGAGTCGAGAGAGAAAAGATGGGAAACACAAGGTCACCGCTGAGAACGGAGCAATTAGAGCCGAGAAACTGATCACCTGATCATGAGAGCTGTGCGGTTACTAAGAGATCAGACGCAGTGTATTTACCTGCTGCAGCATAAAACAGGTGCAAAACATCCCATAGACATACACTGAGGCACTCTTCTCACACCGGACAGGATGAAAATACCCTAGCAACCACCATAAAGACCCTAGCAACCAACTGTTACACCCTGGAAACCACCTAGAACCTCTTAGCAACCACATAGAAACCACCCAAAGTGCACCTTGGCAACCACATATCAATCATCTGCAACATCCTAGAATCACCAAAAACCCTTAACAACAACATAGACAATGAGATTTTTTTTTTATTTGTCACATACACGATTATATAGAGATATAACCAGCAGTGAAATGTGAGTATGGAGAGTATGAATGTGAGTATGAAACAATTATGGTAGAGTAGAGTACCATAGTAACCACATAAAAACACTCAGAACCCCTTAGTAACCGCCCACTATACCCTAGCAACTGCATAGAAACCCCTTAACAATAACATGGAAACAATTTAAGTAAAGTACACACTAGCAACCACAAAAAAAACTTCTAGAACGCCCTAGCAACCACCCATAACCCCCTAGCAACCACATAGCAACCACAAAGAAACCCCTTAACAATAACATGGAAACAACTACAGTACAGTATACCCCAGCAACCACATAAAAAACACCCAGAACCCGCTAGCAACCACCCAGTAAACCCTAGAAACCACCCATAACCCCCTAGCAACCACAAAGAAACGCCTTAACAATAACATGGAAACAACTACAGTACAGTACACCCTAGCAACCACCAAGAACCCCAGCAACCAAATAAAAAAACACCCAGAAACCCCTAGCAACAACATAGAACCCCTCATCAACAACAAAAAAACAACTACAGTACACTACACCCTAGCAACCACATAAAAACACCCAGAACCCCCTTAGCAACAACATATAAACAACCCACCACACCCTAACAACCACATAGCAACCAACTAGAACACACTAGCAATGTGGTGGATGAGTTTCTTCATATTTTCTTGAGAAAATATAAAAATAGAGATTTTGTTTTGTCTTTTACGAGAATCTTGAACAGCAAACAGGCAACAGTCGGCATGATTCAGTCAAACTGGACTGAAGTATTGAAATATTCAGTCTTACTGGAGAAGTACTGAAGCTTCTTCTCGCTTCTCCAGAAGCTGCTGAATCACATCAGCGTTCATTTCATCTGCATTGATCTCTGTGAATTATGGGATGGCAGATCTTGTTATGTTTGGCCTGCTGTACAAAGTTACAAGGTGGAATTGGATTAGAGCGGCAGAAGCGTGATGTTAACACACCTTCCTGCTTCATTATGAGTTAATGCACTCGTCTGGTATCAGCTATCAGCTTCTGAGTGGAAGCGGCTCCTGGAGAAACGCGCTGTAAGGTAATTACGCTCACACTGCGTTTAATGGAGCTGGCAGCGCTAGTGTCTGACACACACCTGCCGCGTCTCGTTTGTTAAACTCGTTATTTCAACGGACTAAACGCTTCTCTCTTCATCCGTGGAGGAACGGCTGCAATCTGCTGCTGATTTTCTGACAGTTTTACAAACACACCGCTGCATTAATATGAGTTTGCCGGACACGTAATACGTCTTTCTGGACATTTATCACAGTAATGCTCCCTAACCAAACAGTACTGTGATATCGTACAGTGATGGTATCAGATAGTAATACTATGGTACTTTGAAATACACCGTGGTACCAGTGTTGTTATCATTTACTAAAACAAAAAATATTAAAAATCTTTTTGGTAATTGAAATAAAACTGAAACAAATTAAAATAAAATATAAATACTACAAACTTAAATTAAAAACAAAAAATGGAAATGTTGTCAAACTAACCAATATAAAAAGTTTGTTATGTACTAAAATTGCTAAAACTAAAGTGAAAAAAAATTAAAGCTACTTAGAAATATTCAAACAAACAATGACATCAAAATAATAAATAAAATAATAAAATGACAAAAGCACAAAATAAAATGACAAACTTAAACTGAAATAATTAAAATGAAAAATTAAATTAATTTAAAATATTAATAATAGTACATAAAAATAGTAAAATAACAGTGTATGGTACATGTACAAAATACCACGGTATTTTCTGGTCATGATATTAAAAAAATAAACTAAACTAAATTATTAAACTTAAACAAATATAAAATATCAATATTATAACTTAAAAAAATATAAATAGTGCCAGGGCAATTAAAGAAAACAAAATAAGTTTAAATACTAAAATTACTAAAACTGAAATAAAAATACCACATTATAAATATAAAAAATAAAATAAAATAAAAATTACAAATGCAAATAACTATTAAAACGATTAAACTCTTAACTAATATGGAAAAGAAAACTGAAAATATAAAAATAAAAGGAAATTCAAATATTAATAATAGTGATATTAATATTTATAATAAATATTAATAATAATAGATAATGGTAAAATAACACTGAATGGTACATGTACAAAATACCATGGTACTTTCTGGCCAATAAGTGGTTTTTCTGGACAAATAAAATGGAAATACCATATTTTTTGGTCACATACCATGGTAAAACTATGATATTGATTGAAATACATTTGGAATGTAGAATATGAATACAGCTGAAGTGGATCAGCCTCTGTCATTGATTTGCACCTGAATCTGATCACGGCTGCGAGAGGACCCGTTTGAAGACACTCACAGATAAACAGAGCGAGCTCAGCGACCTCTGACCCGCCGGCGTCGTTAAAGAGGAAACATCATTAGATAAGAGACCGCAGAGAATCAGAGCAAACGATTCTGAAAGCACATTATAATGGGATTGTTTTAGCGGCGTCTATAATTCACTCGGCAGGGAAATGTGTTTTTCTCCCCTCAACAATATGCCGTTCAGGAGCAATTAAGAGGAAGAGGCTTTTAAAAGCCACTGCTGCATTTCCATAAAGGCCAAAGCTCTGAAACGGCATAAAACACCAGCTAAATACTTTTTACTGGAAAGAAATAAATCGCTGTATTATAGAGCTGCAGTTTAACATCAAACTCAGATCATCTTCAGCAGCAGATAATATGTCTTTATTTTCGTTCAAGCAACTCGGCTGCATAAAACATGCTAATTTGGGGTTAATGGAAGATGTAGCAGGCCTCGTTGGCTTCAATATTTAAAGCAGATGCATGATTTAAGAGGTGTAGCGTGTGCTGGGACAGTATCATCACACGCGTGTTGTTGCTCTGGTGTTAAAGCGTGTAAACGGCGGAATCGCTAATGAGATTTCAGAGCAGCTTTCACTTAACACACGGATCAATGATCGCTCACAGAAGATGAGATTCATCAGAGCAGCTCTGTCAGGACAACAGATAAACAGACAAACATGCTAAAAAACTCCTAACTGAAAAAAAAAAAACATTAAAAAATGTAAAAAAGAAAAAAAAATTCATGTAGTATTTAGCTGGCATTTAATAGTTTTTCATCTAAAATTAAAAAATATACATAAATGAGACAAATAAATATTAATATTTATTAATAATATAAAGTTAATAGTAATATTTGTAATAATACAATAATAAATACATAATTAAACATTTAAACAAATAAAAATAAAATTATTTAAGAAAATTATTAAAAATAAATTATAATATCACTCAGTATTTAGCTAGCGTTTAATATTTCTTTTTGGCCCCAAATTAAAAATAAATACAAATTAAATTTGTAAAATTTAAAAATATATAAATAAAATGAATAAATATTAACATTTAATAATTGTATAAAATTCATAGCAACATTTGTGATAATATATTGATAAAAAATTTTTTAAAACAAATTAAAATTAAAAATGCATTTATAAAAATTAATACATTATTTTTTAATATAGTATAAAAAAGCAAAAAGTGATATTCTCACTCAGTATTTAACTAGCTTTTAAAAGTTCTTGGCCAAAAATGAAATTAAAAATTTTAATTAAATCATATCATATCAATAAATCACATTAATGTTTTAATAATATAATAATACAATTGACAAAAATTTAAAAATAATAATAATAATAATAATAATAATAATAATAATAAAAATAAAAAGGTCTAAAATAGTCTTTTAATAAATAACATTGCAAAAAGTGATATTCTCAATCAGTATTGACCTGGCTATTAAAAGTTTTTGGCTCAAAATGAAATTAAAAATTACAAATTAAAAAATGTAATATATAAATAAAATGAATAAATATTATTATTATGTCTTAATTATACAAAGTTCTTATAATAAAATAAAACAAATAAAATTGAATGCAAATGAAAACTTGAAATTAAAAATTAAAATTCCACATTAGCTTCCAAATTAAAGAAAAATTAGGGTGTTTTCAGGATGTTATGCATTTCAATACTAATTTCAGCACTAAAACACTAATAAAGCCAAACATGAGTTGATTAATAGTCAAATGCATTGTAATCAGTGCGAGCTCAATGTAATGCAGTGAAGAACTCAGTCCTGCTCAGATCTAATGAAACTCCATTCATGAGAATCCACTGTCCATTTCATTCACTGATCAACAGCCAAAGTTCCTTCTTCATTAACAGAGGCATCACTAATCATTCCTGTCCGACCCATAATGCTTTGTGCCTCGCTGAGTGTGAATAACGTACAAGAGCTCTTCTGGAAGAAATACAATCAATGGCTTTCAG
>CM077263.1:871069-886069 GCA_039654775.1 Spinibarbus caldwelli | reverse complement strand
ACTAATACTATATTAGTAGTTATTATTAATATATTAATACAAACAATAAATATAAAAAAAAATTAGTAATAAAAATATAAAATTATAAAATTTAAAAAAAATGTAAGAATTAAAACTAAAATGCTAATATTTGAGAATCATATTAACATATATATTATTAAAAACAAATAAAAAAATAATTTTATATTTAAATAATATTAAAAAGCAAATTAAAATAAAAACAGACTAAATTTACTTCATAGCTTCTAAGTTAACTCAGGAAATTAATACCCTACTGTAATTTCCTTATTTTATTTGGAATCTAACATTTAATTTTAATAATAATTTTTAATAATTATATATATATTTTTTTAAATAATCTTTGTTAAAAAAAGTAATGAAAAAGAATTAATATTTATTAATAATATATTAATAAAAATTAATAAAATTAAAAAAAAAATTAAAAATAAAACTTATTAAAAATATTAAAATGTGAATAAAAAAATACAATTACATATTAGCTTCCTAATTATTACCATAACATAATTTTAATGTCTTGGTTTTTATTTATTTATTCATTTATTCATAATTTTCTGAGTTTCATATACAGGGTTCCCACAGTCTTGTACAGCCTGAAAGAATCAGGACATTGTGATTTTCAGGCCTGGAAAACTAACTAATATTGCTAAAATTTGAAAAAGAAAAATTAATAGTTAAAAAGAGTGAAACCCCTTTACATTAAACTGATCAAGCCCTTGTGATCTTGTACCGAAGCTCATGCTAGAAAGCCATTAATCCCTCGTTCGACTGAGGATGTTTCTGATTGGCTGGGAATCTGTCCAGCAGCCAATCATCTCTCTGGGCTGAATGACTGAAGGAAGCATGTGTGATCTGATGAGCAGCAGCCATTGGCTCTGCGCTCGGCATTCTGGGTAACAGCCGCAGCAGCTGCAGGGCTCTTTATGGGCCGCTGCGAGGCTTCTGGCTGCGCTCCATTGATCGCTGGACACCTGTGGCACAGAGCAGCGGCGGCGCCATATGATCTCTGTCTGTACCGTGGTAAAAACACAGTACAGCAGAGGACAGACTGAGCAGAACACAGTAAAAGACTAGTTTACATCAGAGAAACACAAACACACACAGACAATAAAGCCTACTGTATCAATAAAACTCTCTCATTCAATCTACAGTACTTGCATTATAATTATATTAAATTAATTATAATACTATAACTTTTAATTATCAATAACACACTTTCATCAATATGATTAATATTATATTTATATTATAATGAATTTTATAATGAATTATATTGTGTTTACATAATATATAATTAAAGCCGACTGTATCAATAAAACTCATTCAATCTACAGTACTTGCATTATAATTATATTAAATAATTAATTATAATACTATAACTTTTAATTATCAATAATACACGTTCATCAATATTATAATTACATTACAATGAATTATATAATTAATTATATCGTGATCTTACATAATATATAATATTACAATATTATTTTATGGGATATAATAATATTATCAGTAACACTCTATACATGATAGGTGAGATCAGACTTTAACAATATTGAGTGTTTTATGAAAAAAATGTAAACAAATTTAATTAAATTTACTAAATTAAATCAATATGTACTAATAATGATTACATTAATATTTAAAAGTATATAAATAACAAATAATAAAATTAAAAAACGAATTTTAAAAAGAATTAAAATAAAATGAAAATACAAATATAAAAAATAAAAGTAAATAGAAATATGATATATATTATACTTTATTTTAATTATAATATTATAACATATAATGGATGAACTGATCCAGTATTACTCAAGCTGAGATCAGACTTCAGCAGTATTGAGTGTAAAATTACAAATTAAATAAATTATTCAATTAAAATGTACTAATAATATTATATTAATATTTATTAACAATATATTAATAAAAATTAGTAAGATTAAAAATAAAAACCAATGAAAAATGTATCAATAAAATACTGAAATAAAATAAAAATGTAAAATAAATACAATACAATACAATATAATACAGCATAATATAATATAATATAATATAATAATATAAGTGTGATCAGATTTCAGAAATATTAACTGTTTTACATACAAATAAAAAATGCAATTAAAAGTTAACAAAGATAAATTAAGTTAATATGTATTAATAGTGTTACACTAATATTTATCAACAATATATTAAAATATTAAAATAAAAATGAAAATATAAATTATATATAATATAATAATATTATCATCAGTAATATAATGATAATGTTATCAGTAAGAGGTGATGAACTGATGGAGTGTTATGCAGAGCTCAGCAGTATTGAATGTTTAATGTGTGGAGCTCAGCTCATCATATTTGACTCTGAACTTCATCTGCTCTCTGAGCCTCTCATTATGTCAGGAGCGCTTCACCTGTAAACGTGCCGCCATCGCTTCTCTGATATTCAAGCAGGATGGGAAGGAAATGGAGCTCTCGCTGGCATTAATGTGATCTATCAGCTCGTTTAACGCTGGAGACACCGCTGCTAATCACAGTCCAGCCACTGTAATGACTCTGACTCTGAGAAAATCACCACAAACGACACGAGAGCAAGTGACCAATGCAAACTCTGGCCTAAAATGAAATTAAAAATTAAAATAATTATTGAAAATCAACTCCATTAACTGTAAAAAAGTTAAATATATTAATACAATTAATAAAGATTAGGGTCTATTAATAATATTATAATAAATCATTATTACATATTAATATATTAATATTTATTAATAATATATTAGTACAAATTAATACAATTTAACAAGCGAATTTTTTTATTTAAAAATAAATTAAAAAGATATAAAATTTATATTTTAATAATATTATATATGTATAAATAATATATCTATAAAAATAATAAACTTAAAATAAACTAATTAAACATAAAATGAATAAATATTTATTAATAATATTATCCGTATTTATAATTAATATACTCCTAAAAATTAATAACATTAAAAATAAACAAATATGTGTAATATTATATATGTATAAATAATATATCCAGAAAAAAACAATACAATTAAAAATTAAAATTAAAACAAATAAAATGAATAAAAAATTATTGATATTACCAATATTTATGATTAATATACTCATTAAAAATAAATAACATTTAAAAAATAAACAAACATTTTTTTTAATTTAACTATATAAATGTATACATATTTATACTTAACAAAATACTAAAAGTTATTATTAAAAATATTAAAGTAATATTTAAAATCAAATAAAATTAAATAATAAATTCAAATTATATATAAGCTTCCATATGAAATCAGGAAATGAATACTCTTAATTTCCTGATTTCATTTAGAATCTAACATGTAATTTGAATTTTTATGATATATATTTTTCAATCATTCAGAATGTTCTGCATTTCAAGAAAGTAAAATATATAATTAAATATTAATATTTATTAATAATATGTTAATAAAAAATAAAACAAAAAATAAAAACGTGTTATTAAAAATATTTAAAGAATAATAATATTAAAATTAAATAAAAATACATTTTAGCTTCCGAATGAAATCAGGAAATGAATAGCCTTTTTTAAGGAAAGCATATGCAGTCTATAATCTAAGTAAGTCACACACAATTACAGCTTAGTCAGGCTGAAATCTCACGTACAATAAGAGAAAATCATCACGTACACCAGAAGATAAAGCGATTGATGCTAATGTCCTCTCCCACAGAGGTAAGAAACAACATAATTCTAGTATTTTACTGTTGCTTTGCCTCTTACCAAGAAAAATAGGGCCAATTTAGTCTTTTGTGCATGAATAGCTCAACTGAGGTAATTTGTGAGTGAGTCAAACTCATGCAATTCCAGCCTTTATTTATTTATTTTCTGTTCCAGCCCAGGTGGCACATCAGCATCTTCTCCCCTTTGTCTTCTTCGCTCTAATGGCTTCCAGGAATGATGTGAAGACGTCTGCCAGATTCTGGAGGAGCCCATCTGCTTTCTCAGAGGCCAAACACTTCTTGAAGACACGATATTGCAGGACAAATGCCTTCAAACGATCAGCTAACAATCATACCTGAGATCTGGACCAATAAGAGTCTTCATTATCACTTACAATCAGTGTTGGGTAAGTTACTATAAAAAACTAATTAATTACTAGTTACTAATGAATGAGAAATTAACTAAAATTAACTCTCTCTAAAATTAACTAAATTAACTAAGAAAATTAACTAAAAAATAAAATATGTTAATACAATTATATTAATATATTTTATAATATTAATATATATTAGTACAAAATAATACAGTTTAACACACAAAAATTAATAAAAAATAATTAATAAAAAATGTAAGCTATAAATAAAATTAATATTTAATATTATAAATAATATATCCATAAATTAATAAAATAAAAAAATACAAATTAAAATAAATAAAATAGCTCAAATAAAAAAAAACGTAAATAAACTAGTAATTAATTAGTTTTTAAGTTAAAAAACCTTCAACAGTCTAATTAGATTACCATACTAATTACTCGCTCTTAAAAGTATTGAATTACTTATTACTTTCTAAATTTAAGCTATTTTATATTTGAAAGAATTAAAATTTATTTTTTGTTTAACTTGATGCAACTTCAACCAGTTGAACACTACAAGGAAACAGTTCTTTTAATTCTTACAAATAATGTAAAATTGCATAAATTATTCTTGAACTGGCCAGAGTATTTAAAGGGAGAAGGTTACATTAAAAACATAAATTGAAAATATTATTAGATATTACATTTTGATGTTAAATCCACTATTGTTTTATATAGAATTTTTCTATAGTCTACGCAGTATTTAATGAAATTACATCAGAAGTAACTGTAATTAAATTACAGAAATATTAAGAGGAATCCCATTTTACTTTTTCAAGGAAAATGTAATTAAATTACAGCAATGAATTACTTAGTAATGCATTACACCCAACACTACTTACGATCAAGATGATCAGAGATGTTTTGGCTGTTATATGGGTCATAGCATCCATTTTTCCATGGAAAGCCACTTCATAATGTCATAATTAAGTTTTTTTTTTTTTTTTTGATCAGAGATCCTGAGCTTCTTGTTTCTAAACTTGGAATTCTTCAGAACGATCATTTCTGCAGCTTAGTTTCAGTAAATGCTCTTTTTGGACTGGAGAGGATGTTTTCAGAACTAGTTAAACTTTCTATCATTCAGAATAATACAGATTTATTTAATGTTTCTGAAAAAAGCCTCTTCTGCTCAACAAGGCGGCATTTATTTGATCAAAAATACAGTAAAACATTTTCAAATATTATTTGAATTTAAAATTGCTGTTTTCTATGTGAATATCTTGTAAAATGTCATTTATTCATGTTATGCAAAGCTAGATTTTCAGCAGCCATTAATCTAGTTACTCCAAAATTTAAAGTACTCCAAAAACTGTGATACACTATTTTTCAAAAGCTTGAAAAACAATGAAATTACTACTTTTATTCATCAAGGATGCATTAAATTGATCAAAAGTGACAGTAAATACATTTATAAGATTTCTTTTTCAAATAAATGCTGTTCTTTTGAACTTTCTATTCATCTGTAAATTCTGAAAAATAAAATGTCATGGTTGAGACAAAAATATTGTGCAGCACAACTGTTTTCAACATTGACAATAATCAGAAATGTTTGTGGAGTAACAGCTAGTTTAAATTCTAATAATATTTCACAATTTTTACAGTATTATTGATCAAATAAATGCAGCCTTGGTGAGCAGAAGAGACTCTTTCAGAAACATTATAAAAGCTTCTCGTGTTGAGATGACACAGACAGCATCTCCTGTTAAAGTGAGTAAAGAGACGCCTGCAGTCAGGAGTAATTCTCTAAAAGGGTCAGAATGTGACCTCTGACCTCTAGCCCAGCAGAAGAGCCAAACCACACGCTTCTGGTCTTCAAAGTTCTGCCTTATTTTAACCTTCAGCAGAGGAAACCTCTGCTTTTCTGTCTGATTTGATTTGCGTCTGCTCTCTGGCACTAAGTGGATGATTCTCAGACGCTTTCGGACACTCAGAGCTGCTCAGGTGGAGCGGATGAAGAAAGAGAAGTTGAGCCGCTTGTTCTTTGATTTGTTCAATAATGAGGTGTTTTTCTGAGTCAGCGATCCATCACAGCCTGATTAGCGCTGAACTCTAACGGGTGGCATCGTTAGCAGCGGCCGATAAAAGACGCGGCTATTATAACTGAAACAATCGCACTCTTCAAAGTGATTAGAAATGATTGCCTGGAGATGTCTTATGCCTTCACACAGACCTCAACAACACCAGAATCACAAAACACTGAAGAGAAAATTACTGGCGATCTCTGCTGAAATCTGCATTTAAGAGTAAAATATTGAATATTAAATGAGAAGGAATGTTGGGCGGGGCTTGATGTTGTTCATCAGGAAATGACTGGATAGAAGAAAAGTGGGCGTTACCCAGTACTGAATATTTTACTGTTATTCAGAATGATTGAAATTGAACTAGATTGGAACTGAGATGCAAACAGAATGCAGAACGATGAATTTGAGGAATTAAAATGAACTGAAATTAAAAAATGTGTATATAGTGAGTTTTAAATAGAGAAGTCAAGTTTGTAAAGAGATCATAAAGATAACTCTTATAATATAGATTATAATATATAATTAAATATATGTATTATTTATTTATTAATGTTATATTATACATACATTTCAACTTTTATATAAATTAAAATATTTAAGCAACAATAACAATAATGTAGAGATAACAGATACATCTTTACAATATAAATAGTTAACTAACATTTAAATAAAATATTATTATTATATTATTATTATTATTATTATTATTATTATTATGTAATTAGTCACTATTCATACTTTTATATTTCAGTAGTAGTAGTAGTAATACTACTACTACTACTACTACTACTACTACTACTTACTACTACTAATAATAATAATAATAATAATAATTAGTTTGTCAAGAGACAAGAGATAACACTTTAAAATGTAAATACATTCTAAATAGATTTATATATTTAATTTACCAGATTATACACACACACACACACACACACACGTATAGAAACTATATTATTGAAATAATAATAATAATCAGAATAATTATAACAATGTCAAGAGAAAACAGATAAATCTTTATAATATAAACTATAAATATATAATTAAATATTTAAATAAAATATTACATATTTTATACAATTTTTCAATATTACTACTACTACTACTAATAATAATAATAATATTATATTATATATTTCATATAAAATTAAATTATGTTTGTCAAGGGATAATAGAGATAACAGTTTATATGTTTTTGTATGTAAATAGATCCTAAGTATCTAATTAAATATAGAAATAAAATATTATATACTTATTTTATATATGTGAGCCTGGAGCACAAAAGCAGTCATAAGTAGCACAGATATATTTGTAGCAATAGTCAACAATACATTGTATGGGTCAAAATTATCCATTTTTCTTTTATGCCAAAAATCATTAGGATATTAAGTTAAGATCATGTTCCATGAAGATATTTTGTAAATTTCCTACTGTAAATATATCACAATTTCATTTTTGATTAGTAATATGCATTGCTAAGAACTTCATTTGGACAACTTTAAAGGTGATTTTCTCAATATTTAGATTTTTTTGCACCCTCAGATTCCAGATTTTCAAATAGTTGTATCTCAGCCAAATATTGTCCTATCCTAACAAACCATACATCAATGGAAAGATTATTTATTCAGATGATGCATAAATCTCAATTTCAAAAAAACTGACCTTTATGACTGGTTTTATGGTCCAGGGTCACATATATATATATATATATATATATATATATATATATATATATAATATATATATATATATATATATATATATATATATATATATATATATAATGTGCGTGCACACACACACACACACACTTCCCAGAAGTCCATTACCTCTTTCAATTCAATAAAATCCATTTTCTAACTCGAATTCCCAGTTATATGAGCAGAAATGCAGCCAGTCATTGAGTTGTAGATGGTGGTGTTTGCAGACAGCAGAATCAGTGCAGCAGCTGCTTGTGTTTCATAAGGAACACGAGTCTCTGACAGACGACTGAGAGACGTGACCCTACAACAAATCACCTCTCCAACAATCCCAGCATGCACCTCTGCGCTTCATTCAGCTCTAATCAATCGCAGCAAACAGCATCTCAAGCTGAGCGCCATAAAGACATAATGCGAGTCAGAAGCCTGTTTGTAGAGATTGGTGCGAGCAGATATGAGCCATAAATTGATACAGCGCCATAAATGGATATTTAATTAATACAGGATGAAATAGCGGCGCGGTGAGTTTCATTTCGCGCGTGTCGAGAGCTTTACCGCCGGCCATAATTCTCCAGAGCCGAGCAAGCGAATGCTGGAATTGAACAGCCTGCCGCTGGGCTCCATTCGGCTCCAATGGGACGCTCAGACCCAGAAATCAGAGCCATTTAACTGCAGTCACGTAAGAGCGTCTATTTCAATTCAGCCATATTCTTCCTGACGTCCTGCAGAGATAAAGCAGGTCTGGAAAGATGATTCTGAGGCGTTCTCGTATAATCCGCCACAACTGGCCTGTAAATACTGGGATTATACTGGGATTGATTTGATCCTTTGTGTTCAGTTCTGTGTTCAGCTGCTTCTCTAGAGGTTTACAGGTGCTTCAGATCACTGTCTAATTCCTCAAATACTTAACCCCAAAATCAATAATAATATTATTATTATTATTATTATTATTATTATTATTATTATTATTATTATTATTATTATTATACTTTTTATTATAATGCATAATTTACAATTTATTATTAATGATAATAATTTATAATTTATTAATAATAATAATAATAATAATAATAATAATAATATTTAATTTTATTTAAATTACATTTCTAGTTAAAACTTACAATGATTTTCCCCCCAACTGTATCTGGTGTGTGTTTGGGTGTTTGTTTGTTTTTTTCTTTTGTGTTTTAAAAAAACAAAAAAACAAAAAAAAAAAACAAGTCATACAATAATTATATGAATTTACTTAAAATATTATTATTTAATACCATTTATATAAATGTTAAAAACATTTTAATAAATAATAAATAAATGTTAATATTTATAATTTTTATATAAAATATATAATATTTTACTTATATATTAGAATATATTGTGGAACTAGAAAAAGTTCCCACTGAAATCAGGCTGTAAAACTGCTTTTGGCTTTAATAAAGACGAGTGTGTTTTCAGCTGCAGGGAGGTTTTCACAAACTGTACCTAATAAAACATGAAAACAAAAAAAATCATGCATTTGTTATTTTAAGCACAAACATAAGAGGAAAAACACAAAGCAAGTGCACAAATCAAGCTAAAGTGCTTATGCAAGCATTTCTGCTGCTTTATGCTCCCAAACATGACATGAATCACCCACAGACCTGATCCAATCACACACGAACCCAACGATTCACACGCTCCAGACCATTACTGATACAAATTCATTAGAACACTAGTATTTTCAGCAGCTAAAAATGGTTTTAAGTCAGTTATTTCTATCTTTTGCTGTAGTGTGTCAGTAGGAAATATCAGTTTACATTTCCAAACATTAATTTTGACATTAATTGTAATAATCCAGTGATATTTTAGTTTGCTCCACACAGAGATCTGATCTGATCTGATCATCCAGAAACAGAACAAACTGAAACAGACTAAATCCAGAAGAACTGATGCTTCAAGAAACCTACTAGGGTTATCATAGTTAACTAAAACTGTAAAAAAATTAATTGTTACTTAATATAAAAAAAAGCTGCTTTAAATGCAAAGGATGCTCACACCAAATGTTGATTTAATTTGGTTAATAGAAGTTAATTGATAAAAGAAATCTATTTCTGAGATTATTTTTGACAGCATCCTCATTTTACAGCATTTTACACAAGTGCCTAAATCTTTTAACAGCACTGTAGCTTTACAGGTAGGTTTCTTGAAGCATCAGTTCTTCTGGATTTAGTCTGTCTCAGTTTCTGTTTCTGGATGATGATCAGATCAGATCTCTGTGTGGAGCAAACTAAAATATCACTGGATTATTACAATTAATGGCTAAATTAATTTTTGGAAATGTAAACTGATATTTCCTACAACAAAAGATAGAAATAACTGATCTAAAACCATTTTTAGCTGCTGAAAACACTAGAGTTGTAATGATTTTGCTCACCGCTGTAGGTGCTTTAGTAATCAAACTCTGTTAATCCACAGTCTCCTGATGCGTGATTCGGGCGTCTCGCAGTCATGTGACCCGCTGATAACACACCCGACGCGGGAAATTAACAGCGCTCTCACAAGTAGCTTTTTAATGTGGAGCGAATGATCCGGTGTTTGGAGCTGGAGCCTCAGGACTGATGGAATAATATAATCCAAATAATCATGGGGCATAAACAGCATTCGTCAGAGTTAAGCCTGTTTGATCACATTAACTCACTTACCAACCAAACCAAACACACTTAATACATCTGACGCTCAAGGTCATTTCACTAAACCAAAGCTGACAATACAAACACTCTCTCTGGACACTTCTGTTTCAAAACTTACTGACCTGCCTACTTATAATACTTATTAAATATTTGAATATTTATTGTAATAATTGTATAATATTATAATCAATTGTGTAAAAATATATTATTTATTTAATACTACTTAAGCATAATAATAATATTAGTATACTTAAATATTATTTTATTTTTATTTATTTATTTATTTATTTTATTTCATTTTTATTTAAAAGTGCTTTTTACTTTTTTTGGTTAAACTTCATTTTCACTGAAAATTGCAAGAAGCAAAAGTTTGAACCGAGTTAGTGTGGCTCTTAATAGTGAATCTAACTATACCAGGTTTTCAGTAATTCCATGTGCTTTTTAACCATAATAGCATGTTTGGTTTTGACATGTGAGTCTGATTATTAAACGGGCAGTTTTAATGCATCGGACAGCAGAAATATGAGCAGAAATAAAGCAGAGCGATGTGGAAGTGTGTGAGGTTTGCTTGTGTGTGTGGTTACTGATGTGAAAGAGGCTGTTCTTCTCAGAGAAGCTCTGAGACATTTGCAGAATGATCCAGAAGAAATCACAACAAACTGCCTCTGACACGTGTTCAGAAAACACAAACCCCATTGAATACGATGAGTTATTCATAATAAATGTGGGATTGTGAGTGAAGAACCAATCAGACGTCTGAAGACCAGAGTTCAGTCCAGCATTGAGGTTTGTTCAATCACGTGAGCAGCAGAATCACATTAGGACACTCGAGATTCCTGAGATAAACCTCAAACCAACAAATCCTCCAGATCTGAATCAAACACACAGCTCTCAGATACTTTCAATTATCAGAACAACACGAACTACAGCAAACTCAAACTATAAGAAACAATGCACAAACTATATCAAAACTATAAGCTGAATTACCATCAAGAGAATCACTGTTTCATCACTGTAAAACACAAGATACTGTATAACAGATCATGTTATGAAAGCAGTTTGTCACTTTTCAGGATCAAACTATCAATGACAAATGATCTGAATGTCACCCAGTCATTTTTTAATGTAATTATTTTTTTTTGTTTGGTATTATTAACCAAACCTTCCACTTCTGTCTCTGGACATTTTACAGATTTACTGTCTGTCTAAAGGTTTTAAAGAGTCAAATTAATTAATTAATATTATTAATTATACAAATTGAATTATAAGTAAAATTTAATTTATTATTTTTTTAAATATTATTTTTATGTGAAATGAAAATAAATACATATAAATTAAATAAATATATAAATAAAAGATTATAAATTTATAATTAAATTATTTTTATATTTTTTAATAAATTGTAAATAAAATCAATTTGAATTTTATCAATCAACAAAGTACAGGCAATAAAATGCATTATTTATTTGTTTATAAATTTATTTATAATACATTAAATTGTATTAATTAATCAAAACAATTACAAGCTATACAAAAATACTACTGTAGTAAAAAAATGATCTAATTTCAATATTTATGTATAAAATTATGTATATAGCTGATAAAAAACATGTATTATAATACTATTATTAATTTATTTGTATTTATTTGTAATAACTTAAATTGCATTAATTAATCAAATTAATAAAAAATATCATCATAATTAAATACTAAAGACCAAACCTGCTTCAGTCTCTTGAGATGTTTTACAGTAGATTTACTGTCAGTCTTAAAGCGTGGAGCTGCATCAGATATGTGAGGTCAGTAAAGTCATGAAGGCGTGAATTACCTTGAGCGAGTGATATCACACATATGAGCCGCTCAGGCTGCAGATTTATGGAGCTATTAGCATCTTTCAGCAGGCAGCAGCAGTGAGTGTATTACAGTGTGTTACACCTGTTAGCAGAACACTTTCATGTCTCTGATGGAGACACATGATACTCACTACATCATCTACATCAACTTACATCCCACAGCGAGAGGAGAAAACCTCCTCAACACGACCAGCACTAATGCAGAACAACCGCAAGATCCAGCTCACATTACACAAACAGCACACAAAAAACACATGAGAAATTATAATGCATGAAGAGAATAAAGCACATTACCCAAATGTGCAGATATTTGTTTATAATTCTCATTCTCGTGTCATTACGTTTCTATCACTAAAAGAGTCATTTACACAATCACAGGAAAGAAATACTAATAAAAGGTTTTTAACCTTTATGAAATTTTTAAATCAAACTACAGACAGTACAACAAATAGTACCATCATAAGTAAATATCTCATTTAATTTATTATTTATGTATGAATGAATGAATTAATTAATTAATTAATAATTTTTATTATGTTAATTAATCAATGTAACAAAACAATTACAAGCTGTACAAAAATACCACTACCATTATTGCTTTATAATAAATAAATTTATTGTTTGTTTGTAAATGTATTATTTAAATGTTATTGATCAAAAATGACATACAGTACTGCAGTTTTATTTACAATAAAATATAATTAAATAAATAGCTACATACAAACAAAATATTTGTTATAAAAAAATTAAATATGCATGTAAAATATGTATATATGTTTTTATTTATTATAAATAAATAAATAGTTTTGTTAGCTATTAAAAAATAAATTAATTAATTTAAAAAACTGTACAAAAAAAATACTACCATCTTAATTAAATACTTTATGTATAATAGTACAGAAATAAAAGACAAATAAATAAAATAATTATTGTTTACACATTTATAATGTATTTATAATGAATGAAATTTATTATAAATACATTAACTGCATTGTAACCTGCACTGCACTGTTTGTTTACCAAGCATGCAAATAAAATGTATCATTTATTTAATTTATTCTTTTGTGCAAAATGCATTTTCAAATTTTTCCCGTTGATTTTGGGGCGAAACGTTCTCAGCTCTTCCTGATGGATGTCATGAGTTTGACCTTTCTCAGTGACACAGAAAGCAGGGCGGTTTTGTGACACACTTTCTGTCCTCGTGTTCTTGATCTGTAATGCCATTATCAGAACGCTAATGAGAAAGCAGAGCCAGTCTCATACCTGCTCCATCTATTCTCAGAGAAAGCGTGTGAAGCAGGGCGTTCAGCCTGACACCAGCCAAATGAAAAACACCAATATATCCCAGCGGCCTTGACCTCGCTGAAGTGAAACAGAATTAAATAGATAAGAGCTGTCATAGAGTGCGCAGGGTGAACTATTGCAGACCGGCTGTCACGCTCATATGAGCTTCTCATATTGATTACCACCCAAAACCACTGTGAGGAGCGCAGGAATGAAGAAAATACACAGATCTGAAGTTCAGAGATCACTGCAGAAGAACCAATGCAACTCAACTCATGAGAAACAACGTCGCATTCACATGCAAACTGCAGATCACTGTAAAAAAATACATTGAGACTTAAAAAGCAACGCCAGTGAAGCGTCACTCCATTCAAAGTAAACGAGAGGCGTTGACGCGACGCCCCGTGTGAATGGTAAGTGGTCTAACAGCGCTCGTCAATGACAAAATGACTGTCAAATCACAGTAGGCGGGGTTTAACATTCACAGATGCTGAGCGCGAAACGTCAGTTAATGCTGAAAGAGAGCGAGTTAACATGAAGCTGCAAATCACTTCATATTAGTCAACTGTTTTACAATAGAGATGATAAATGACCAACAGCTATATCCAGTGAGAGAGAGAGAGAGAGAGAGAGAGAGAGAGAGAGAGAGAGACAGAGAGAGAGAGAGAGAGAGAGAGAGACACAGAGAGAGAGAGAGAGAGAGAGAGAGAGAGAGAGACAGAGAGAGAGAGAGAGAGAGAGACAGAGAGAGAGACAGAGAGAGAGAGAGAGAGAGAGAGCGAGAGAGAGCGAGAGACAGAGACAGAGACAGAGAGAGAGACAGAGACAGAGAGAGAGAGAGAGACACAGAGAGAGAGAGAGAGAGAGAGACAGAGAGAGAGAGAGAGAGAGAGACAGAGAGAGAGACAGAGACAGAGACAGAGACAGAGAGAGAGAGAGAGACACAGAGAGAGAGAGAGAGAGAGAGACAGAGAGAGAGAGCGAGAGAGCGAGAGAGAGAGCGTGAGGAAGACAGAGAGAGCAAGCGAGCGAGAGCGAGAGAGAGACAGAGAGAGTGAGAGAGAGTGAGAGAGAGCGAAAGCGAGGAGAGCGAGCGAGCGAGTGAGAGAGAGAGAGCGCGCGAGAGAGAGAGAGAGAGAGAGAGAGAGAGAGAGAGACAGAGAGAGAGAGAGAGCGAGAGCGCGAGAGAGACAGAGAGAGAGAGAGAGCGAGCGAGCGAGCGAGCGGGAGAGCACGAGAGAGACAGAGAGAGCGAGAGAGAGAGTGCGAGAGAGAGAGAGAGAGAGAGACAGAGAGAGAGAGAGAGAGCGAGAGCGCGA
>CM077263.1:801000-865969 GCA_039654775.1 Spinibarbus caldwelli | reverse complement strand
GAAATCGTCCAGCATGCATCTGAATCTACAATCCTCTCTGGATGTTGAAATCTGTGACAATGTGTTGAGAAACTAACACAAGACAACAGACACATGCTTATGAGTCGAAACAACCGTAAACAGCCTCTAAATATGGATTTCTCTTTTGGTTTGTCTTCTAATGGTGATATTTACTCATATAGAAAAACAATGGTTTAAAACACAGCTTAAAAAGGGTAATAAACAACCTTAAATAAGCAAATTAGTCCCAATGAGCCACTCTGAAATGGAAACAGAAAAACAGAGTCTACAATAAACAATGTCACGATAAACAAGGAAAATATTTGTACTTGTGTCTCATCGGGGTTATTACAGTTAAAACTATTTATTTGAAACAAAATAAAATTTATATATATATATATATATATATATATATATATTATATATATATATATATATATATATATATATATATATATATATATATATATATATATATATATACATATATACACACACACACACATATACACACACACACATATACATACACACATATATTTGTGTATATATATATATATATATATATATATATATATATATATATATATATATATACACACACACACATTTATGTAAATTTCTAAATATATAATATAATATAATATAATATAATATAATATAATATAATATAATATAATATAATATAATATAATATAATATATTTAGAAAAAAAAAAAAGTTAATCAAAGTTGTCCTAAGACAAGAACGTGTATTATTTCAGTTTTAGAACAACTTCGATGAAAGGTTTTGATCCACTTCAAATGTTGACTACTTAATATATATTTAATATATATTAAATATATATTATTTATTTCAGCTAGTTGTTAATGCAACATTTCTTATTTTTAATTTGAAGTAGTAAATAATAAATAATATAAATAATAATATATAAAATAAATAATAAAATATAGAGAATATGTAATAAATACAACTGATAAATAAATAAATAAATAAGACCTTTAAAAAAAACAGACTATCAAAATATTACACCAAAACACAACAAAATTACTAAATCTTTAACTACAATTAAAGTGAAAACTGAAAATATAAAAATAAAATCTAATTCTAAATTCTAATTCCAAAAACTGTACAATGGTAAATTAATGATACTAAAATGACAAAAAAGCTGTTTATCAAAGCTGCCGCTGACGGCGACCCTGATCATATGCTGAGATAATGAATCAAAGACACACAACGCTGCAGAAACTCCATTAAAATCCATCACTGAAACAGATCAGCATGAATCAAGTCATTCATCATGACACTCAGCTCTAGAGGACCTGATCCAGAATCAGGTTCAGCTGCACGTTTCTGCAAATAAAACAGTAAAGACTGACCTGATGGCAGCCAGGGGTCTGAGGAGGGTTTCTGCTTGGTGTTGATCTGCTCCCAGTCGAAGTCGTCATCTTTGCCTTGACTGTAGCTGCAGTCTGTGTAGGATTTCTCCAGGAGACAGTCTCCTTCAGAGAGGACAGAAGAGGAGAGGAGACAGTGATGTTTACAACCTTGAAACTAGTCACACAACAACAGATAACAGCCAGATGGGTTAATCAGCAGGTAATCTGAAAAACCAAGTGGAAAATCATCATTCTTAATGAGTAAATATTGTGAGTAAATCTATTATTTTGGTGAGTTTAGAGTAAATATTGTTAGAAAAAGTCAAAAGTCAAGTATTGTGACTTGAGAAAGTCGTGAATTTTTTGGAAAAAAAAAATTTAAAAGGTTTATAGGGCTTATAAATGATGTTTTATTAAAGTTCGGGAGGAGCACCTTCAGTAATCAACCTAATTAACAGGTGTATATATACACCGCAGACTTGCCTCTACACAAATATGCATAATCTTTACTCTGTTTATTATATCTAAGTGTGAACTCGTGAAACAGAGATGGATGGACGGACGGATGAATGGATGCATGCATGGATGATGAATGGACAGAATGATGGATGGATGGATGGATGGATGGATGGATGATGAATGGATGGATGATGGATGGACAGAACAATGGATGGATGGATGATGGACAGAATGATGGATGGATGGATGAATGGATGATGGACAGAATGATGGATGGATGGATGGATGGATGGATGGATAGAATGATGGATGCATGGATGATGGACAGAACAATGGATGGATGGATGATGGACAGAATGATGGATGGATGGATGGATAGAATGATGGATGGATGGATGATGAATGGACAGAATAATGGATGGATGGATGGATGGATGGATGGATGGATGGACGGACGATGAATGGAGGGATAGACAGAATGATAGATGAATGAATGAATGAATGAATGAATGGATGAGTGGATGGATGGATGGATGGACAGAACCATGGATGGATGGATGGATGGATGGAGGGATGGACAGAATGATAGATAGATGAATGAATGAATGGATGGATGGATGGAGTGGATGGATGGATAGATGGACAGAACAATGGATGGATGGATGATGGACAGAATGATGGATGGATGGATGGATGGATGGATTGATGGATGATGGACAGAATGATGGATAGATGGTGAAAGGACAGAACAATAGATGGATGGATGGACGATGAATGGAGGGATGGACAGAATGATAGAGGAATAAATGAATGAATGAATGAATGAATGAATGAATGAATGAATGGATGGATGGATGGACGGATGGATGGACGGACAGATGGATGGATGGAGAGAACGACAGATGGATGGGATAGGTAGACAGTCCACCGAGGCTGAGACTCTCATTCATTCATTCATTCATTCATTCAGTGTGAAGAATGAAATCTGCTCAACATGTCAATGAATGCAACTCCTGCTCTGCAGCTCCAAACAGCCACAATCACTGCCAACCAAAGCCTCACTGAACACCAGCAGAGAAACACATCACCAAACAAACACTCATTCTGCTCAAATCCACCTGCAGAGCCTCACAAACTCTTCTTCATTTCCATCCGCTCTGTTTACTTCAGCGCCCAGGAGAACAGCTCAGACTCCACCAAAATCAACATCCACATTTCTCAGTGATGCTTCATCAAATTTCTGAGCATCAATCTCTTTTTCTGCGGCGCAGAGGATCCGGCTCAGAATAAGCACGATTGACTTGCGTGAATTTATTTCAGGTTTGAGCGTAGCAGCTGAGGTGTCTGCTCTTTTATTTTGACAGCACGCAACATTTTCTGCTCCCTGATGTGAAAAGCAGACGCCGCGTTTTACATGATCAACTACATTTGGTGAACAAACAGCTCGCGTTTCTGGCTTGGAGTGAGGGATTGCCTTGATCTGCGAGCGTGTTTCGCTGTCAGGATGAGTTCAGATCAGACGGTTTTGATATCTCTGACTCTCTGCAGCAGCACCAGAGTCATGGGTTTGATTCCCAGACTGATCAAACGCACAGCTTCAACTCATCTGAGAAATGAAAACTAATACACATACATCTCTTGATTTAAGCAGCAGATGCACTAATAAGTTTCCTGGATCTCAGGTGTTTCTCTTGACTAAAAACTCCTGGAATCTCAGCTGTGTCTCCATTAGAGCTCCACAAGAGATCTCAACAGAGTCTCAAACTCTCCAATGTACTCGACTACACTGAGAATGAAAATAATCAAACCTGTCAAGAACTCGTTCATGTCACATTTCATTCTAAAGTCAAAAGAAATTTAGATTTTTTTGAGATAAAATAAAATAAAATAAAAATAAGATTTTATGATTTGTTTTGTGTGGGTTTTTTATTTTATTATTTTTATTATTATTATTATTTATTTTATTTTTTTTTTTTGCATTGACTATTTTCATGACAATTAAATGTATATTTTAGACCCAAATTCTTTTTATTGTAATATTGTTGAAATTGTAAAATTAAAAAAAATTGCAATGAAAGATTGGGCATTAAGAATAATGAGAACTGAGAAAGAATTCATATGATTTAGTAAAGAAAACAATAGTAAATTAGTCATTTAATAGTAATTTAGTAAAATTTATAATGTAATATAAATCATATATTTGAAATTAGATCAATTATATATTTTATAAGTAAAATGCCAGATGTATTAAAGTAATAAGAAGAGTATTTTAATGATATTTTAAGGTAAAATGTGTTTAATCATCAATAACGTCACAATGCAAAAAGTTGTCTTATATCTTTCTTTTGATTCCAGGGTGAAACGTGAGCCTCGTTAAAATGCTGAAATTCTTAAAAATGTTTTGTTTTAAAATAATATTGATATTTTAAAAACTCATTTCAAACAAAACATGTTGAAAATCGATGATAATTTTAATGAAAACCATCCCAGTGTCAATATTGTTAGCTATAATTAAAACCATAAAAATTATTTTTAAAAAAATTAGTTTAAATATGCTAAAGCAAGATTTCTTGTTTTTATTTAGTTTAACTTTAAGTACTAAAATAAAAAAAATCCTGAAAACTCAATAATAAACTACATAGGCATTAAAAAAAAAAGTAAAAAACAAAAAAAGTAGTAATTTAATAGCAATTTAGTAAAATGTATAATGTAACAAATTACATATTTTAAATTATATGATATTTTTACATAAGGTAAAGTGTTACTAAAGTAAAAAGAATGTGATTAATTATAATGTAGCATGTAAGAATGTCTTTCCTTGATTTAAGAGATACATGTTTCCGTGATTCATAATTTCTCACAGTATGTTAGTTTATACTGAGGTTTTGGCTTTACGAAACTCCCTTCTGCTGTCCGAAAGGCATTCGATTAGCTCATGTGTGCAAACAGTCCCAGAATGCAGCTGCGTATCTTGACAGAGTCCAGACGTCTTATTAACTTTGACACCAAAACTGTTGCCACAGGGCCTGATGGCACATCAATATGAGAACGATCTCGGCTCACCTTTCCAACGTAAACAGAGAAAAAGCCTGCGCTGCTGCTTTAATTGATGCTCGAGCAAACGCTCACATGAAAGTGTTATCTCTGAGATCGATGCGCTTGTCTCTTTATTCTCTCCAAAGGAAAAACAGCAGCAAAACAAAGCAACACAGACTGGTACAAAATTTATGCATTTAATATTTGAGCAGGGCTCTTGCGTCTTTTAAGTCTCGATGTCTGCTGCATTTTTTACACTTTCAGCTGATGCATGACGATTACAGCATCAAGTCAGTCTTGTATTTTTAATGATAAAACACCGGACCAAAGAGTGTCTATTAATTCATTCAAAAAAGCATTCATTATGCAAATCATACACACAATGGCTTGAATACAGCTCCTCTAGAATCAACAGGCTTTTAGTTTCTTAATTAAAAACAATCTTGATATTTTTGGGGGTCGTAAAGTCAAAAATGTTTTGCAGGTGCAGCCACTCAGACGTAATTAAATTAGAGTCTCATTAAAAAGATGAAATTCTTCACAAAAATGTTTTGTTTTTAACGTAATATTGATATTTTAAAAACTTAAAAATTAAAAATGTGGCCTTTTTATGACAAGCTGAGGTTAATTCAGGTCGTGCTTCAAACTAAAGTTGAGAATTTTTTTTAATAAAATAATGACTGAAAAACAACTTTTTGATTAAACCATGATTTTATGGTCATTAAATCAAAACCTGTTGAAATTCAAAAACACAAAAAGCTTTGCATAAATACAAAGCAAACTGAAATTAAAACCATAAAAAAAACATTTTCATTATTGAAATAAAATGACTGAAATAACACTGACTGAAATATTTTGTAATCAAATTTATTTTATTTCAGCTAGTTGTCAAGGCAGCATTTTTGATTTTTGTTTACTTTAACTTGAAGTACTAAAATAACAAACTAAAGCTGAAAAACTATAAAGACATTAAAAACAAAAAAATAAAAACAATTAATAAAAAACAAAACTAAATTACTAAAACTTTAACTAAAATTATAATGAAAACCAACAATATAAAAATGAAATATAAAAATATAATAAATAGTATAAAATAAAATAAAAATGGCAAATACAACAAAACTGCTCAAATTTGAAGTAAAATTTAAGTAAAATTATAATTTGTAAAACAAAAAAAAAAATAAAAACTGTAACAATAATATAAAATAAAAATGATAAAAACCAACCGAACTGATAACATTAACAAAAATTATATATATATATATATATATATATATATATATATATATATATATATATAAAAATCTAAAATCTATAACAAATAATATAATAAAATAACATCAAATTAAAAAAAATGACAAAAACACAACAATGACAACAAATCAGCTAAAATGTTTGTTAAAATGAAACAGAAAAATGAAACACTATACAGCATCTCAATGGCACTGAAGTAACAGTGTGTTGTGTTCTCGCTCTCACAGACTCAGCTGTACTCTTTCTCTCTGCAGTAATTCTGCTCTCTCTCAAGAGACTGACAGCCTGTTTCAGCCTCACATCAGCATCAGAACCAGCTCAACGCCACTCCAGACATCTCCATCTGACTGAACATCAGTCAGCCATTACCAGGATTAGACAGCAGTGTTACTTTAGTATCACTGAGACACTATCATAGCTTTATTTTAATTAAAAAAATTTTTTTTTTCAGATTTGAATTCAATTTTATTTTTTATTTTCTGTTTTCATTTTAATTTTAGTTAAAGTATTATTTTTTTTTTTTAGTTTTAAAAATGGTAAGTAAAAATGTTATATAGCAGTATGATGTATGATTTTAACAGATGACGTAGTCATTTTCTGAAAGAAATTATATGTAAATATATTAAGTTATATAATAAAATGTTAATTGCTATTACTAGAACTAGTCAGCAGTATCATTGAGATCGTATATTCCACTATATTACAGCTTTTTAATCTATTTGAAATTATACTTATTTTTGTATTTAACAAAAATACTTTGTGGTTACAAAAATTTATTTTGTGGTGTGGTTTCATATTTTTGAAATACATATATATATATATATATATATATATATATATATATATATATATATACACACACACACACACACACACATACATATATATTTTTTATATAGTTATAATATATTATCATTATTATATAATGTTAATATTTATTATATATTATTTCAGTTTTAGTTTAGCAAAAATGAGAAAATAAATGAAAATTTATTGTTACACTTTTTTAAATTTCTTTATACAATGTTTTGTATATTTTATTTCATTTCAGTTGACATTTATTTCATTTCAAATAATGATTGTTTTATGGTTTTAGTTTTAGTTAGCTATTATAACCCTGCTAGTCAGTTTTGGTTAGGCTGATGTTCACTAGTTTTATTTATTTATTCATTTATTTATTAGCATTAATACGTAAATGTACCCACTACAGACATCAATGCAGAGACTCCTCGACTGACTGATTTTACAAACACATCTTTAGCACATCTTGAACCACTACAGGGAGCGATTCAGACAAGAAATAGATCCAAAAATGAGAAAAAGCCAGCGGTGCCCTGGAGAGAGTCAGATCAGTGCTGCTATTGATGCATTTACAGCTCCACAGCGGCCAAAAACCTGCAGCTCCTGCTCGATACATGAAGTAATAACTCCTGCTCTGAAAAAGACAGGTTTCCCATCATGGAATCAGAGCATCACCAGAAACAAAAGCAGCTGAAATCAGGAGAAACGCTGCTGCTAAACCTCCAAAATCTGAAACCTGACGATGCTTTTTAACGAGCAGAGCGTCTTTGAAACCAAGCCTGCTGAACCCAACACTAATGGCTCTTAATTGACAGCCAGAAGATCAAAGCAGCAGCCGTGGATTTTCATAATCCAGAAATAATTTAGGAGAAAAGCCCAGGTTCAGCACAGATCTGGATCAGGAGCTAAAGCAGCTTGACCTCTTCATGTGCTTGGTCTGAATGATCCTGAGAGACGCCTTCATTCGCTCAAATACATTATTCAGATCACATAAATAATTGCTGAAATGAATCTTGTTCAGTTTGTAAGTAATGTTTGTCTGAAGAAATATTTGCTCTCAATAGCCTGAATACCAAAACAGCCCACTCATGCAAATCTATCTACAAACCTCCACACGCTCAAATAACAAGCCTGACTAATTCATCTCTCGCTGGATGATTCGTTTAACTCAGGGTTTCCCAAACTGGGGTTTGTGAACCTATGAATTAATTAAATCATAAAAATGTAAAATTAGAATAAATTTTTAAAAAAAGCTATGAAAATAAAATGCTTACTAAAAATTAAACCACCAAAATGTAAAATCTAAATGCATATACAATTTTAAAATAAAACTAATCAACATAAAACACTTACTAGAAATTAACTAAACCATAAAAATGTAAAACTAAAATACTTACTAATACGAATTAAATCATAAAAATATAATCCATTTTTAAATTAAACTAATGCAAATAAAATGTGTATTAAAAGTTAATGAATTCAAAAATGTAAAATCAAAATTCATAAATAAATTTAAAATAAAACTAATCCAAATAAAATACTTACTAAAAATGAATGAAAAATCATAAAAATGTAAAATCAAAAACAAATATTTGTGTTTAAAAGCAATCAAAATAAAACAAAAAAATAAATAAAAAATATAATAAAATAAATACTTTATTTAAAAAAAAAAAATACTAAAAATAAAACACTTACTAAAAGTGATTAGATATTTTATGTGTTGATCTGCATGTCGTGTGACCATTAACCAGAGAACCATGAACAAGTGAATGTGTGTTAAATTATTCAAATATCAGCCTCTCTTAAAATCTTAGAAAGATATCAAGATAGTAAAGATAGATTTAATTAGTAAGTAGTTTGGGAATCCCTGATTGAACAGCTGTGTGTTAATGTTCACACTCTATGCACACAAATGAATGAATTGATTCTTCCCATGTGATTCTTTAAAATCTCAATTACAAGTGCTGAAGATTATCTATTAGCAATTACTGCTAACTATCTAGAGAGCCACTGGACAACATTAGCATCGAGCCGCACTAGTTATCCAGCAATGAATCATGTTACGCTCAAGTCTGTTCATTCAGCAAATCAATCATCTGACTCAATTATGTTTCACTAGACTCATTTCAGCGTCAGATCTTCTGCTCTGAACACCTTAGCAACACCTTAGCAACTATCTAGGAAAACCAGAGCAACCTCCTAGCAGCCACTATAAACACCTTAGCAACCACTCAGTCCCCCTAACAATCCCTAGTAACCACCCAAAACACATTAGCAACACTCAAGCCCCGACAACCTCCTAGCAACCACTCAGACCCACATAGCAACCACCCAGACCTCCATAGCAACCTCTTAGCAACAACCTAGAACACCTTAGCAACACCAAAGCCCTAGAAACCTTCTAGCAACCACTCAGACCCCCACTGCAACCCCCTAGCAATCAACTAAAACACCTTAGCAACACCCAAGCCCTAGCAACTTCCTAGCAACCACTCAGACCCCCATAACAACCCCCTACCATCCACCTAGAACACCTTAGCAACACCCAAGCCCTAGCAACCTCTTTTTATGTATAATTATTATAAATGTAAATTTGTATAATTAAATTAAATATACTATAAAGTAATAATATATATATATATATATATATATATATATATATATATATATATATATATATATATATATATATATATAAAATTTTATGTATATAATTTTATGTAGAATTATATACATAAAAATGTATATAATTAAATTATACCACATAATAACATAATATACTATATTATGAAATATACTATAGATAGATAGATAGATAGATAGCAAATCTATCAAATCAAAATAGAAACAATCAGAGGAGTTTCATCTCATTTGATTATTTGGCCTCAATGTAAAAGCTGTAGGAACACATGTGAAGCTGAATTATTATATTATATTATATTATATTATATTATATTATATTATTAGGTGCATTCATGCGTCAGAATGTGATGTTGCTCATGAACAGTGAAACTCTGAGAGATAAAGTGTGTGTGTGTGCAGCTCAGAGGGAATCTCGTGGGGGTTTGTTTTGCTAAAGAGATCTCTGTGCTCTGGGTTCATGAATGACTGAAATAGTGGTGTGAAATCTGAAGCCTACACTCCATCCTCATTGTTTGAGAATAGTCTCCTCGAGACGGATGAGATGTGAGGAGGTGCGAGACCCAGAGTCGCTGTGAGGAGCAACTCCTCCATCAGAGAGCTGAGCGAGCGGAGGAGGAAACTCTGAACCGATGCTCCTCAGCTTCAGGACCAGTCTGAACCGCTGACTCCAGAAAATCAGGAGACAAACTCATACAGACTACATACTCAGATGAGTTATGAATTATGAACAGCTGAATAACCATCAGTCCTGATGCAGAACCGCAAGAGCAATATGGATTTAACCAAGTCTGGTTCTGATTTCGATTGCACTTAATGATTCTGTTTCCTGGATAATTTCGTTAATGACCCATCCTAAAAATTAATTCTAATTATATACAAAACAAACAATGCTTTTGGAGGTAAAATATTATTGTTTCTTCTTTTTACTAACATTTTTCAAATTATATATTTAATATTTTAAAATAATATTTAATTTTTAATATTTGATGTTTTATAGTTTTTTTAATAGCATATTATTTAATATGTAAAAATAATATTTATTTTTTTATATTTGAGGTTTTAAAATTACTTTATATATATATTTAATAGCATAATACTTAATACTTAAAAATAAATTAATGTAATCTTTAATATTTAACGTTGTCTGACATTAAATATTTTATCTTTTATACAACAAATACGCTACTTTTGTATTCACAGTAAAAAGTTTCAATAAAAGGGCAATAATAAGCTATTTTAAAATAAGATTTAAATGTTAATATTTAAAGAAAAATAATATTTCTAGTAATATATTTAATATTTTAAAATAATATTCACGTCAATTTTTAAAAATATTTGTAATTTTTAATGACAAATAAATAATGCAATTTCTATAAAAAGGGCAATACTACATTCATGTTGAAATATTACTATTTTAATGTTAATATTTAGTCATTTTTATATTTCTAATAGTATAATGTTTATTATTTGTAAATATACGTTTATATTTAATATTTCAAATTGTTTTTAAAAACATATATAATGCTACATCTGTATTCACAGTAAAAAGTTTTAAAAAAAATTTTTTAATTATAATTAATATTTAAACATGTTTTATAATTCTAATACAGTATTTAGTATTTTAAAAGAATATTTATTTTCATACTTAATATTCTGTGATTTAACAACAAATAAGTAAAAATGTTCAATAAAGGACAATGATATATTAATATTTATTAAATAAATGCTAATATTTAAACGTTTTATATTTCTTATATAATATCTAGCATTTTAAAATAATACTTATTTTATGATTTAACAACAACTGAAACATTTCAAAAAATAATTAATATTTTTAAAATATAAATGTTAATATTTCTAATCATATAATATCTAGAATTTAAAAATAACGTATTTTTATACTTTACATTTTAAAAATATTGATAATTTTTAACAACTCTTTTTGAATTTTTCACTTTGGATTTCACAGTTAAAAGTTCAGATAAAGGCAGAGTTGGCAGCAAACACACACATCTGCTGCGCTCTTTTATTGTGCACCGCAACAAACAGGCCCAAACAAATCAACATGAACCACCAAGGCGGCTCGAGAGAGGCGTGATGGATGTTTTATTTTAGTCTGGACTGATTCGGTTCACGGCAGCAGCTCGATATCAGGAGCTCCAGAGATGATTTATTCCTGGCCCGTTCTCATTTGATTAGCCGCGGGCAGCTTTTTCTGACCTCGATCTCCCCCTCAAACCTGAGGCAGTGAGACCTTCCATCAAAGCAAACCCACTGGAGTCAGTGAACCACGGAGCAAACCAAAGCCAGAGCCGGGGGGAGCCGCACTAGGGTTGGGCATCGAAATCAATTCCAATTCCAGAATCAGATACTTACGGCCAGTTTTACTAACAGCTTGCGCCAGTGCAAACTTTCTTTTGGCGTTAAAATAGTACTGTCAAGACGCGCAGGGAAGAATTAGTGCTGAAAAGACGTGGACTTATTTTTATTCATTATATTTTATACATTGAGTTATTTTTATTCATTGAGTATTCAAATGAATCACGCAACGAGATTTACTAACATTTGCGCTCGACAGATTACTGGTATTTGCGCCATTATTTAACGCCCCAAAAAAAGCATGTCTTAAACTATTTTGCACTTGAAATGGCTGCAGTTATTGTTGCAGAGAACAGAGAGCGTGTGCTAGGAGGAGAGGATTTTTTCCACATGTATTAATTTATTTGTAATGCCAGAAGAACACATTATCTGAACATATCGTTTGCCAAGCCATGTTATTTTTAATTTGCTTCAGGAAATAAAAGACGACTTGGAACCCTCAACTAGGAGTCACGCAACACCAGCTCTATCAAAACTTCTTGCAACCCTTCATTTTTGGCCTCCGGTTCTTTTCAATGTACTCTGGCTTCTTTATTTCTTTATTTGCGACTGCTCTAATTTGTGCTGCGCTTGTTATATTGTGTTGGTCGATATGCAAATGAGATGTTGCGTCTGTGTTCTTTAATTTGCGCATTATTAATAAATCACCCACAGAAATTTCCACACCCATCGGCACTGTTTTGGAATTGCGCTAGTTTAGTAAAACTAAACAGGGCTGAAAATTGAAGTTTCTACATTTGGTTACACTTTATTTTAAGCTGTCCTTGTAACAGTGTAATTATACATTTAAGTAATTAGTAATATTGATTAACTGCATGTACTTACTATACGGATGAAGTTAGGGTTTGGTTTAGGGTTACTTCCATGTAATTATGCATCATTTTTTGTTATTATAATAGTAAGTACATGTAACTTGTGTAACAAGGACACCTTAAAATAAAGTGTTACCCTACATTATATTTAGGAGTAGGTTATTAGAATATTATTATATGAATGAAACAGTCATCACAATCATTATTTCTGTGTTACAAACATTCAAATAATCACAGAAATACTGGGAAAAAAGTTTATAGTTCAGATAAAAACTCTGATGTGTACAAAATAGAGTAAATCACTTTTCGAAAGTAATCTGACACTTCAAATAAAGATTTATCAACTACATTGTTGCGCCAGTAGGTGGCGAAAAGGGGCTGTTATAATGTATTTGTCTTTGAATCATTAAATTAAGATTTGTTCAAAAACATAGATTCATCCATAATGAAACAAATCTTGAGTGAGTCGTTGAATTATTCATTCATAAATTACATGTGATTTTGTTTAGTTGTCTGTTTTTTTCTTCAAATTCATGAGACAACCACAACTTCCATTTAAAAAACAACAACAACAACAAAAAAAAAAAAACTAAATTTATCCAGAATTCAGTAACTTTTCAGACTACCCTAGCAACTTTTTCTTCCAAAAGCAGCTAGGAACAAATTTTGCTATTTTTAAAATTTATGTGGCAACTTTTAACAACTTTTGGTAAGTGACTCAAACGATAAAAACACACATTTCCATCTAAATTTCACAAAAAGAAGAAACCAAAGATGCCTGGCAGCACACACATCACGTGAATTAAGTTAGCTGCTATTTACAATTGTTCAATTTAATAATAACAATAATAACCTGTGCGTAATTTAAAATGCAGGTAAAAAACCTGTGAAAAATCAATACAGAAAATTCCAATTAACATAGTAGATTGTTCCCTACTTTTACAGACTTATCTTAGAGTGTAGCATACTAACTACTTGTACACTGCTTAAAACTATAATATTACATAATGACGTCATCACACAATGACATCACAACATCATTTAGCAACAAATCAACCTTCTTTTAGCAACTTCCCATGAAAATTAGTTGGCAACACTGATCGTGCAGCTCTATTTTGCACACAAACAGCTCTTAAATGAGTCCAGTTTTTATGTAGCCAGTTGATTTTTGTTCGTGGTATTCAGCTGCAATTAAATGTTTTGTGAAAACAGACACGATAAATGTGTTTATCCAGGGCTCGACATTAACGCTTGTCCGGGACAAGTGAAAGAGAAATTTACTTCCCCAATTGGACAAGTAACTTGAAAATGTCAATACCAAAACAATAATAACTGCCTTTATTTTTATAGCCTTCGTTATAGTGGTTTGCGATATATATAGTTTGCGATTTGACATTATCTAGTATATTGCTAGAATCAAATAAAACGCATACATTATGTAGCAGGGCTCTACAGTGCGACCATTTCAGTCGCATTTGCAACTGAAAACTACTGCGTGCGACTATGGAAAAATATTTAGGAGTACATGTGCGACTGACCCGTGTTTGTGCTGAGGGAGCTTCAAAGGTTTCTAACGTACTTACAACTTGTTTTTGCAGCGTTGAGTAATGTATCACAGACATATCCTCTCATTATAACAAACAAAGTGCAAACAGAGTGTAAATAAGAGATTCACTGTGCAGCGTAGAGAGCTGCGTTGATTATAATGGAGTTTTGTGAGATCGTGATAAACTAAGAGGAGTGAAAGCTTTTAATGATTATCAAGGGAGTTTGCAAACGTGATATTGATTTAATACAACAGTACATTAAAAAGGAAGTTAATATTAAGTGACTTATATTGTCTGACTACTACACTATTGCCTTATTTTGCTCTTATTTCTTATTTGATTTCATTTGTTTGATAACAGCCCAAATGTCGTCTTATACTAATTGACTGATTAAATTTTAACTCTAATTAAAAAATTTAAAATGCAAGTTTGAAAATGATGAAAATTCATATATAAAAAAGACAAATTACAATTTTGTTTAAGTTTACTATAAAATAATTGTATTTGTATTTAATACTCTTTTTATTTTAAAATATAATAGTATTATCACACTTTATTATTTTGTTTATTATCTTATTTAAAAAGAAAAATCTAACTAAAACATGTGACATGCTCACAAAATCTACTACATATAGCCTACTCTAAACACTATACAATGTTTTGTATAACTACAATAAATCATTATATTTATAACTCAATTTAATTTTTTTTTCTCTCCGGGCAAGTAACTTTTCTACTCGGAGAAGTAAATGACAAATATACTTTACCACATGAGAATGCTTAATGTCAAGCCATGGTTTATTATTTTTTAAACCACATTGGAATTGAAAAGAATTGGAATCGATAAGCAGATTGGGAATCAGAATTGATCAAATTCAAAAGATACCCAACCCTTCGCACAGACTCCCTGAATTAGACACAATTTGTCCAGAGCTGCCAGCAGCGAAGACTCTGAGGAATAGCCGGCGCTCCAGAAAGCAGAGCGTTTCCCGTTTGATCTCGCAATCCAGAAGGTAAACAACAACACTAATGAGCTTTCTAGTGTTCTGAAGGAAACTTTCACACGAAAAAAAAAAAAAAACTTCTCGGGGGCTTCAAAAGAGCCGATTGTTTTTTTAATTATTTAGCACAAACATTTTAATTACTTTTAATCATTTTAATTTCATTTAATTATGCAAGACAAACATCTAGGGCTTTTTTGAGGCCGCTGTTGTTGTGGATGTAGTCATTCTTCATTAAGATGCATGTTCTGTGTAATAAAGTGAACTAGATCAAGCACACTACTGAGCGACTCGATTTCTGTGTGTTACACGGTAACTTAAAATGGAAAGAATAAGCATGTTTTCTCTTGTGAACATGCAATGCATTAGTAAGTAATTACTGTAATTTAATTACTTTCCCTTGATAAAATAAAGGATTACTCTTCATTTTTCTAATTACAGTTACTTCTGATGTAATTGCATTAATTTAAATCAAAATGATGTTAAAAAAAAAAAATGTGTTTAATGTAATTTTCTCCCTTTAAATACTTTGGCCAGTTCAAGAATGATTTTTGTAATTTTATATTATTTAATTGGAAGAATTAAAAGCAGTTTCATGTCTATCCTTGTATTGTTCAACTGGTCGAGGTTTATATGGGATTTAGAAAGTAAACAGTAATAAGTAAGCAATACTTTTTAGAGAGAATAATTAGTACAGTAGCTAGTAATTCATTACTTTTTTACCCAAGTGAAATAAATTTTATATATATATATATATATATATATATATATATATATATATATATATATATATATATATATATATATATATATATTACACACTGCCTGTCAAAAGCTTGGAATAATTATGATTTTTAAATATTTTTGAAAGAAGTCTCTTCTGCTTATCAAAGCTGTATTTATTTGATCAAAATACAGAAAAAAAAAGTGATATATTACAATTTAAATGAGCTGTTTTCTATGTGAATATACAGTGAACTCCAATTTATTTCTGTGATCAAAGCTGAATTTTCAGCATCATTACTCCAGTCTTCAGTGTCACATGATCCTTCAGAAATCATTCTAATATGCTGATTTGCAACAATAAGAACATTTTCTCTTAAATAAAATAGAAATAATCCAAAAATCTACTGAGAGAATATTTCAGTACAGAATGATCCAAATATTAGCATGGATGTTGTTTTTGGTACGAGTCCAATGCGTCCCGTTATAGCACAGTTCTGCATAGTTTTGGTCTTATGGGGCCTTTCAAACATGTTCATATCAGAGCCAAACTCCAGATATTAAACAGAAACAGATATAGACAGAAATACTGCATTACAGTTCTACATTCCTCAAATGTCAATGCTAAAAGAAACATGGCAAAAATGTCCTTTAAACTGATCGTGTTGAACTCAGAGGGCTGTTAGTGTCACTGTAGAAACCTTGTTTGCTGTCAGACGAGGATACAGACAGAATTAATTAAAGGATGATGCTTCCAGAACGCTAATCCATTGTAATAATAGCATAATATTTCATATTTTAAAATAAAATAAAATTTTTAATATTTAATGTTATTTGATGTTAAATATTTCACATTTTTAACAAATATGCTACTTTTATATTCACAGTAAAAAGTTTCAACCAAGAGCAATGATATTAATATTTTAAAATAACATTTAAATATTTAAAAAGAAAAAAAAAGATTATATATATATATATATATATATATATATATATATATATATATATATATATATATATATATATATATATATATATTATTTTATATTTTACAATAATATTAATGTTTATATTTTAAAATATTTATTTTATTATTTTTTACTATTTGTTTAAAATTAGTGTTTTATTATTTGTTATATTATTTGTTATTGTTGTCTATTTTATTATATTATTTTTCTTATTTTTTACAAACAATTAAATATTTACAACTTTTATTTAAAATGTAATATATAATTCATGTTTATATTTAAAAACTATTTGCTATTTTATTATTTTTATATATTTTATAATATTAATGTTTCTTATTTTTACAAACATTTAAATGGTAACATATATATATATACACATTTTATATATATATATATATATATATATATATATATATATATATATATATATATATATATATATATATATAAATAATTTTTCTTATTTTTACGTTTTATTTAATAGCCTATTTTAAAATATTCATGTTTATATTTAAAAAAATGTCATCTTTAACAACAAATAAATAATGCTACTTCTGTATTCACAGTAAATGCTTCAATAAAGAGCAATATATGAATATTTTAAGATATCATTAATTAATTAAGGGACAATCATTAAACTCTAATGCATTGTGAAGTGTGTTTATTCGGCGTCCTGGTTTTGTGTCTGACCTCAGGACTTCTCGCGACCCGTTTATCCTCTGATGGGAGTCTGAGTGGCCATCTGTTTTTACCGGCAATATTTAATAGAATTCTGCTCATCGTTTTCAATCAGGAGTTTAAGCTGCCAGCAAGGTTTGGGCGATTTGGAGGATTATAGTAGGGATTTATGGAAAAGAAGCTGTTTTCTCTGAAATATCATTATGGCGTGTAAATTATGAACCGTTGAAGTTTAGAGTTGCCCTGTTTTATCCAGTTAGAATAAATGCAGCGCATATTCAACAGCTTCATTTATTCAATTTCATTAAGAACAGATTACATGCTCAATCCAGAAAACATTAACATTTTGAGCATAAAACAAATATTTAAAATATAAAAACACAGACTGATGTCCAGAAACATGACCACACTGGGAAAATACTACAGTATATTTAAAAATAGTTGTTACTTTATCAATAGTAACTTTATTAATATTAATGTTTCTGATTTTTTTACTAACATTTAAATAATTTTAACAGTTTTATTTAATATTTAAAAATAATATTCATGTTTAAAAATATTTGTAATCTTTAACAAATAAATAATGCTCCTTCTGTATTCAAAGTAAATGTTTCAATAAAGAACAATAAATTAATATTCTAAAATATAATTATTTGGTTAATTAAATGATGCTCTCAGAGCTCTAATGCATTATATTATAAGCAAAATATTTCACATTTTAAAATAAAATTTTATTTATATTTATATATACACATACATACATATATATACACACACACACACACACACACACACACACATATATATATATATATATATATATACACACACACACACACACATACATACACATACACACATACACACACACACAACACAATGGATTTATGAAAAGATACACAAATCCATTAAAAACTTAAAAAGATGTTCTTTTTTGTGTATAGACGGTTGAAAACCCTTGAGCTCAGTGATCTGTTAGTGATCCGGCTTCAGACTTGAGCTCTCTGTAAACAGACTGAAGGTTTTTACAAACTAAACCTGCGGACGCTCGCAGCGCATCAAGCTCTGTTTAGTTTACCGTAGTAATATTTACAGAGCGCTGGCATCCTCACACGACCCGCTGCATCACCTTCTGAAATATTCAAGGCTTTGAGAGCAAAATAATGAGAATTCCAGCCGAATCCCGGCCAATATCACTCATCCAGAGAGAATCCATCTCAGCGGGAGACGCTCCTCAGAAACTCCCCAAGATCATCAAATACTGCTGTGAGGAGCCGTCTGGAGCTGCTTTACAACGGTCATCACACACACACACACACACACACAGTCTAGAAGGCTCCTCCTCAAACCAACAGAAACACACACACACAATACTCTCAATTGAAATATCTCAATTGTTTCTCCTAGACAATAATGCCATGAAATGGAAAAACTAGAAGTCTCATTCGTCTGCTTTAGATTTTCAGAAAAGATCTCAGCAATGTCTCAAACTGTGCTCAGATTTGCTAATACATGCAATTTAAAGTCACAGATGTCAGTATGAACTCGAACATTTCTCATATTATCTGAGCTGCTCTTCACATTCATTTTATAGATTCATTGGGGCAGTCGTGGCCTAATGGATAGCGAGTCGGACTTGTAACCCGAAGGTCGTGGGTTCGAGTCTCAGGTCCGGCAGGGATTGTAGGTGTGGGGAGTGAACCAGCACTCTCTCCACTCTCAATACCACGACTGAGGTGAGACCCTTGAGCAAGGCACTGAACCCCCAACTGCTCCCCGCGCGCCACAGCATTGGCTGCCCACTGCTCCAGGTGTGTGTGTGTGTGTGTGTGCACTTGGATGGGTTAAATGCAGAGCACAAATTCTGAGTATGGGTCATCATACTTGGCCACACATCACTTCCCCCCTTTTTTTTTTTTTTATAGCTGTTTACTCATTTTAGGGTTATTATTTGTAACTGAAACTAGAATCATTTAAAAAAAAAAAAAAAAAACATTTTCGTTACTGGAAATAAGATAAACATTAACTGAAATAAAACAAAATATTTTTAAAAAATTTATTTCAGCTATTTGCAACATTTCTCATTTTCATTTATTTTAACTTTATATAAATAAAATAAATTAAAACTGAAGAAAAATTTATAAAATACTATATAGACTTTTTTTTAAAAAATGTCAAAAAATTACTAAAACTAAATAAAAATTATAATGATAACAAAAAAAATATTATATATATATATATATATATATATATATATATAAAAACAAAAACTGGATTAAAATATTAATTAAAACTATAATAGTGTCTAAGTGTTTCTAAAATAACACTGACTAATTTAGGTCTTGACTTATTTTATTTTAGCTAGTTGTCAAGGCAAATTTTTAAAAAAAAAATTTCATTTATTGATATCCAAAAATAACTAAAACTGATATAAAAATTAACTTAAAAAAATATTACATATAGACATTAAAAAGAGTAATAAAAATGACAAAAGCACAGAACAAAATTATTAAACTGAAATTGAAACTGAAAATATTGAAATAAAAAAACTTAAAGTATTAATAAATACTATAATGTCAACATATATATATATACACACACATATATATACACATACATACATACATACATACATACATACATATATATATATATATATATATATATATATATATTTAATCTGTTTTTAATTCTCCTCAGCAATTTTAGAAGCAGCATCTGAATTGAGTTTGATATTTAAGCTCAACATAGCAGAAACCTGACCATTTCTCAAGACAACTCCATTCTGATTGTTTGCTGTCAAATAGTCTCAGCAGGAGAGGTCAACATCACGAATGAGTTCACAGTCTGGAGAAGTGCTTACAGAGCCTTCAAGACAACACGTGTTGAGTTTCTTCTGTGCTAAAGCCAAAACTTCTACTGTTAATTCACAAAAAGCCTGGGTTAAATGCAAACCAGAGCTCTTACAGTAGAAGTTTAAACCGGAGGAACATCAGTCAGAAACTACAGCTCTGGCTCGACTTCTTCCATCTCTAGCCTCATGTGACTGAATTGCAAATTCAATGCTAATCTGGAGAGTAGCTGTGTCATGAAAGGCTCTCTGTTCCTCCGCTCAGATATAGACCAGATCGCCCTGGAGAAATCCGGAACTGATCGATGCTCCGCAATGAAATGATTGCACAGTAATAAGGAAATTGCAGGGAAACGCAATGCATTTCTTCTGCAAACCTGCGGAGGACAATGGAGGCTTTGTTGGGTTTCCAGGAGGATCGTGTTGATGCTTTGCTTTGTTCTTGGGTGGCTGTATGTGTAAGATTTATTACAGATGATGCACTGATATTATCTGTAAAAACAGCAAAATAAATACAAGTGTCGCACACAAAGAGACTCGTTGTTTTAGAGAACAGATGCGGCTGTGATTGAACGACCTCATGAACTCACAGGAGACATAAACCCCGCCCACTTTCACTGACTGACAGCAGAACAGACCAATCAAACCTTCTGTCATGATTTACAGACCTGCATGCTGTTATTTTACTCTGTGGCACACGAAAGGGGAAATTTAGCAGAATATTCATTCAGACATATTTGAAGTGAGATATGTGAAGTTCATAAAATGTACAAAAAATAGCTTCGGAGTTGAGTATATATAGAGAGAGAGAGAGAGAGAGAGAGAGAAAAAAAATATTTAAATACAATTTAAAAAATGAACTATGCAATGACGTATCACTGCATAATTGTATGATTGCACAGATACTATTTAAACTGAACTGAGCTGGACGATGACATCACTCAATTCAATAATGAAATGCCTTTAACTGAAAATTGAGTGTTTAATCTTGTCATTTTACATTATTGATACACTATTTACTATTTTGATATTGGAAAGTTGCTTTGACAATCTGTATTGTTAAAAGCGCTATATAAATAAAGGTGACTTGACTATAAAATAAAATTAAATGATTTTATATTATTAGTAAACATTAATATTAAGATATTAATAAATATTAAGTAAATAAAAGTATTTAAAAAAATGAAATATATAAAACATTAATACAAAAATATTTGTAAAAGTTATGTATACATAAAAAGTATAAAATATTTTTTTAAAAACTATTAAAAAAACTATATATATATATATATATATATATATATATATATATATATATATATATATATATATATATATATATATAGTTTTTTTTATTATTTTATATGTAGATATATATATGTGAGCGTGTGTATGTGTATAAACTAAAAATATTAAATAAAATTCCTAAAATAAAAAAAATAATAATAAAAAAAATATATATATATATATTTTATATATATATAAAAAGTGTACAAAAATAATTTGGAAAAGTTTTAAATACAAAAAGTTGAAAATAGTTAAAAAGAATAAAATATATATATCAATAATTTAAGCCATATAATTAGTATTTCAAAGTGGACAAATTAGACAAACATTTTCTAGTTTCAATTAATTTTAATTGTACTTCCTTGCATTTAAATTTATTTTGCAATTCTGTTTGCTAGCTCATTTCGATTTAAACTCAGGAAATGAATTGGAACTTAAAAGGTATCTTGATTATAAAACACGTAGTTTTGGTCCTGGATTCTAACGGCCAATCCAGTGCTGAAGTTCACAAAAAAACACATGAAACATAAACCTCACTAAATGGATCACAAGAAGCGTGTAGTGTGAGAATCTACAGCTTCTCATCTGCTGATGTTTCCCACAGCTGTGCTGCACGCTTCTCTATCCAGACGATAAGAGTTGAGCGCGACACACCCAAAGAGCGGGAAAATCCACTTCCTGTCCAGCTGCTCTGATGCTGATAGGACGATTTACAGAAACATCACAGTCTGCTTCCTCTGCGCTGCTCTCCATGGGCCAGATTCACACACACACTTACACACACACTCGCACTCACACTCACACATGCTCACACTCACACACTCGCACACACACACTTACACACGCGCACTCACACACACTCGCACACTCTCACCAAAACACACCACAAAACCAGCGCAAATCACACAGCGCTGCTGCCAGAGCTCCAGAGACAGACCACAGCTTTACATCTCAATCGCTTCTCTTACACACAGAGTCTGCTCAAACTGAGCTCCAGCAGAAAAGAAACAGTTACTTCTGAGAAATAAAATCTTTCTTGCACCAGGGTTATAACTAAAATTAAACCATTAAAAAAAAAAATCATAAATAAATAAAAACAAAATAAACAAAATATATTTCTAAAAATATTTAATTACTTATTTTATTTTATTCCTTATTTAACCTAAAGTTATTCTGTTTCACCAGTACAATTAAACAGAAAATAAAGTAAAAGCATGTATATATTATACTTTGTTTGTTTTTAAAGTTTGAATATAAAAATCTAAAAAGTATGTTTTTATGTGACGTGACAAATGTGGCATATACAGAAATATACAGAAATACACAAAAATAAAATCAAAAAGTATAAAGAATATACACTACCAGTCAAAAGTTAACAGATTTTTTAATGTTTTTTAAAGATGATAAATGCTGTTCTTCTGAACTTTCTATTCATCCAAGAAAATTGAAAAAAAAAAAAAAATCTACTCAGCGGTTTTCAACATAATAATAATAATAATAATTTTTTTGAGCAGAAAATCAGAATATTAGAATGATTTCTGAAGGATCATGTGACTGGAGTAATGATGCTAAAAATTCAGCTTTGAAATCACAGGAATAAATAATATTTTAAAATAAATTCAAATAGAAGACAGTTATTTTAAATAGTAAAAATATTTCAAAATGTTATTGTTTCTGCTGAACTTCGGATCAAATAAATGCAGGCTTGATGAGCAGAAGAGACTTCTTTAAAAAAACATTAAATAAAAATATAAAAATCTATACTGTTCAAAACAATAAAAATCTTACTGTTCAAAAACTTTTGACTGGTAGTGTAAACAATATATACAGAATATTATTATATAAATAGCATTAAAAAATTTAACTTCTAAAATGTATTAAAATATATTTTAAAAAGTATAAAACATTTTTACACTTATTATTACTATATATTTCACATAAGAGCAGTTTTTCTGTGCTAATAATTAAACTACGAGTAGGTTGTAGCTTGAGAATCTACAATTTCAAAGTGTCACTGAAATTGAGGAGCTCATAAAAAAAAAATAAAACAAAAGTTAAAAGAACTCTATTAGTATCCCAGTGATAGTAAAGCAACCGCAGACGAGTGAGTTACTGGTGCTTGACGTGTTATTAGGTCATTTCTGGTCATTATTTGGGATTGGTCTCCTCCTCCCTTCTCCTTCACACATTCTTCCTGCTTCCTGAAGATACGGCTGCGAGGAGAAAAAGGAAAAGGAAAAGCCTGGTGCAGCCGGGCGGAAAATACCAGGCTTGACAAACAGGGGCCACAACATTTGCCATCCTCCGCCACCAAAACAAAGAAAAAGTGCTGCATAAACACAAAGCTAATGAAATTAAAAGTTAGGGCAGAATAATTAACTGTTTCATCATCTAACGCTGCTTAATCAATTCCAGGGACTTGTAGAGGAAAACGAAGCGCTGTAACGTAAGTAATAAAGACTGCCAATGTAATGGACAGACCACAGCGCTGTGATTTATGACCACAGGGACTCAAACTACATCAAAACACCCGTCCGCTGCAGACGAGAACGCTTACAGGTTTTTTCAACTGCTTACACACATTTTCAAAACTTCACAAATCCAAGAATTGCACACACAAAATACAAAATGCCTCACGTCTTGCAAAATGAAGCACTGCATTTAAAATATCACAAATACATCTCAAAAGCAAACATTTGTCTTACGTTGCAAACACCTTTGCCATAATATTACATTTTTGGATATATCATATCCACAGTTATTCAAAACCTAAAGCTCTTCTTTCATGAGCTTCTATGTACATTTCTGTACAAGACTGAAGGTAATTGGATGTTGAAAAATTCATGGTAAGCACAAAAGCAAGATTGAAACCAAACTATTTATTTTTTACTGTAAGGATTTGTGGTTGTGAATACAGTATTACACAGTACGAAAGAAAAGAAATACAATCACGTGTAGCTGGACAGAAACCAAACCTAATTAACCAAACTGATGAATTAGTGTGGCGTTTTGATTGTATGTGTTTGAAAAAGGAAATCAAGATACTGCCTGTTAGATTTTTGTGTTGTGTTTTGCAAAAAGTGTTTTATGAAACTGAGTCAAAGGCCGAGAATTAGAGTATGGTTTTGTAGATTTGGAGTGTGCTTCTGCTGTTTGAGTGTCAGCTTTCAGAAATTGTGTGACAAGTAAAGATTTTGTGTGTAAGCAGTGGAAAAAAACTGTAAGATGGTCTGAGCAGATGAATATGTACGCGACATGTTTTCTGATTAAATCTCGGCGCGGGCGGAGTCATGGAGTCAGGATTAAATTTCCCTAAATCCAGATGATCTTTAAGTGAGAGCATGAATTTGAGGGAATAAGATGATCTCCATCTGCGCTGAGAACAGAAGGTTATCAGAGCGTTTATACTCATCTGACTGAACTAATTCACCCTGATATTTACTTTCATCACTATATATCACAGCACTGGACATCTGACCCCTTACGGAAGAACAAAGAGAGGAAGGAATCTGACAATGAACCGCCGGGTCTCAGAAATCACTGCCAGCCTGAAAAATCACTGGCCGTTTGAAGACAGAAAGAAAAATACATTTAGTGATGTGCGTGTGAATTTGAACACTGGATTAAACCAATCAGCATCCAGTACTACAATCTGAAAAAAAGATACCTTCAGTTCTTGATTTTGAATTGATTTGGAATTTAGGTAGTCAAAGTCAAATCTGAATGAGAATTCAAATTCAAAAGAATTCTTGAAATTTAACTAAATTCAGCTGACTGACTTACTACAAAAACAAATTTTAGGACACACTGGGAATGTTGACTTGACAAGAACTTGAAGGTTTATAGATTGAAAGATAGATAGAAGAATTCAGTGATAGATAGAATTACAGATAGAGCGCTAGATTGCACGTTAGTACAATAGATAGAATGCTAGTACGATGGAACGATACATAGAAACAGATAAAACAACAGATAAAACATTAGATAGAACTACAGACAGAACGAATGACAGATAGAAAGATAGACAGAAAGAACAATAGACAAAGGATAGACAGAATGATAGAACATTCAATAGAACGTCCGATAGAACATACAATAGAACTAACAATAGAGCGAATGATAGATGGAACGAATGATAGATAGAACGATAGATAGACTGATAGAACGAACAATAGTCAGAATGAACAACAGAATGAACGATAGAACTAACGATAGACAGAATAAACGATAGATAGAACGTAAAATAGAACATATGATAGAACATACGATAGAACGAATGTATGATAGAACGACAGAATGTATGACAGAACGAACGATAGATAGAACAAATAATAGATAGAACGAACGATAGATAGACCGATAGATGGAATGATTGATAGATAGATCAAACAGTAGACAGAACAAACAATAGATAGACCGATAAAAAGAAAGAATGTGACCCTGGACCACAAAACTAGTCATAAGGGTCCATTTTTTGGAAATTGAGATTGATACATCATCTGAAAGCTGAATAAATAATCTTTCCATTGATGTATGGTTTGTTAGGATAGGACAATATTTGGCTGAGATACAACTATTTGAAAATCTGGAATCTGAGGGTGCAAAAAAATCAAAATACTGAGAAAATCACCTTTAAAGTTGTTCAAATGAAGTTCTTAGCAATGCATATTACTAATCAAAAATTAAGTTTTGATATACTTACGGTGGGAAATTTACAAAATATCTTCATGGAACATGATCTTTACTTAATATCCTAATGATTTTTGGCATAAAAGAAAAATCGATCATTTTGACCCATACAATGTATTTCTGGCTATTGATACAAATATACCTGTGCTACTTATGACTGCTTTTGTGCTCCAGGGTCACATATATAGAATGATAGATGGAACAAACTATATAAACTAGATAGATAGACAGACAGATAGACAGATAGATAAACAGACAGACAGCTAGATGTCTATCCGAATGATCATTAACAGCAGATAGCGGTGTTTGTAGAGTGGCAGCAGATGAAGTGTGACGCGGCGATGGCTCGCTCTCCAGAATTCACACCAGTCGCGCAACCAAACGCGTTGAGAAGTGACAGCGAGCCAGAGGAGAAACGAGTGTCACATGATTCACGAATCACACACATCCACTGCTGAAAAACACACTCTACTGGAGCCAGAAACACTCCAAACACACAGCAGACGTGTTTCGGGACGCTGCCGCCGGCTCATGTTTCACTCCTCAACATTTGCCCTCCGCATTGATTTCTATAAATGGAACACTGATTGTGAGCAAAGTTCAGGAAACGCAGCCAAATACGCTCCACCCTGAACAAACGCTCCACTGATCAGCTCCACTGATCACACTGAGAGAGCATGCTTTTATATGCTGCCATTACTTATTCAAAATAGTGCGATTATCAAAACACAAATGCATGTGATTTCAATGAATAAATATGTGCATGTGTTTCAGAGTGAAACGTGGCACTGTGTTCATTTATAAGCGAGCAGCTCATGATCTGGTGTTTTCAGCATCTCAGAGCAACTCGATTCACAGTGAATGATTCACATGAACTCCAGTTTGAGTCGCTTTAACATGCATTTGGGAACAAAACATGCTATAAATATATCTTCATCTTCACAAAATAAAAGTCTGAAGGTTTAACATTTGAAAATAAAGAAATTAACACATAAATATTAGCAATTTTGCAGCTGCAGTGTAAAATTATAATATAATCTAAAATAATTATATCATTAATTTTTTTTTTTTTTGAATTTTAAAGCAAAATGTTCATTACATTTATGCATTTAGCAGACAAAACAACGTCAAAGAATAGTTATATACTGTTTCTTATATTTATTATTTCTTTAAATTTGTTTATTTAGTTATCTATTGTTTATTATATTATTTGTTTACTTTTAGTAACTTTTATATTTTTATTTAGTAATTGTAAGATTTTCATTTAGTAATTTCGAAATTATTTAGTAATTTTTATATTTTTATTTAGTAATACTTGTTTATTTATTGCCATATTGATATATATCCATTGGAGATCATATTATTTCTTATATTTATTATTTCTTTAAATTTGTTTATTTGTTTATTATCTTTTTTTTTGGTAATTTTAATATTTGTATTTAGTAATATTTAATATTTTTATTTAGGAATTTTGATATTTTTATTTAGGTTTTTTTTTTTTTACTTTTTTGTATTTTTTATATATATATATATATATATATATATATATTTGTATTTAGTAATAATTACTTACTTGCTTATTTATAGCCATATTGATATATAAGAAAAAAAACTTGGCCAAATTTTTGCATCCCTACAAACCTGATTTTTTTTTTTTTAATCAAATTTTAAAAATCGCAGAAAAATTGCAATTATATTCCTACACCACTAATCAAATTATTATGCATTTTTTAACATACAAAATCTACAAAAATACAGTAAGCAACATATTTAGAGTATCTTTTATTTGTTACTTCCATTACTGCTCCATTAGAGACCAATCAGCCAATCACAGCCTCAGAGAAAACAGCCCTGATGATTTAACTCTTTAAGTCTGCAGGTCAGTAAATCCAGCTGTAATGAGAGTTAAGTTCAGTCTCTGCTGGATGTTACACAAACAGTCCAGAGGGAATGAGGCTGAAAACAGGCAGCATGTGTCTGAGCAACTCTGTGATTCACCAGAAACATCCGTCTTTGATCTGACGCTCTTTCAAAGCTCTTTCCTCTCTGATCCTGCGGTCTGAAGGGCAAAGACGACGTCTTGAGATCAATGCCTCGATCTCTCCCTCTGGAACTAGTGAAGGGGGGAATATAATCACCACAAACAAACACTAATTGGAAGCTAATTTAGTTAGTTGTTGCCTGGCTGATTTATGGCCTCCGGGTCACTCTGAATAATTAACAGGCGTGGCATGAGCTTGAGGCCAGCGAATGCATTATGAGCACTGGACATATGACAATAATAACATCAAACTCATTTACAGCGGCTGAAGAAAACATGAGAGCTGTTTATTCAAGCATAACCAAGTTAAGTCAAATACACTGTAAAAAAAAATATTTTTCTAACTAATAAATAACATGATTACTGAAGCACATTTTACAAAAAAAAAAAAAAAAAAAATACTATTTCAGACTTTCTACTTCAAAATTTCTCATTTAATTCATTGTTACTTGCTATTTTTTATTTTAAAAAATTGTGAAATTTACTAGCAATTTCTAATTACAAATTGTTTCAGTAGTAAACCCTACACTAAAAAAAAATTGCTGTACTATTTACTTGAAAATATTTTTACTCAGAAATTATCAATAAATTTCACAAATAATTACAAAGAAACAGCAAGTAACACATTGAATAAGATCAAATTGAAATAGTATTTTCTTGTAAAACATACTCACATAATCTTTGTTTTATTTACAATTTCGAAAACTTTAATTTAATGTGTTTATGAAATTTACCAGCAATTTCTGAGAGAAAATTGTTTCAAAGTAAATCCTACAGCAATTATTTTTATTTTTCAATTATTTACTCTGGATCGGACCCTAAAAACAAAAAGAGAATTTTTTTTTAATTCACTATATTATCTAAAAATAGACATTACCACATTATTGCATTGTAAACAAATATAGATTTTTTTTTAAGTTAAATGAAACAGATTATTGAAGTATGTTATACGAGAAAATACTATTTCAGTTTTTACTTCAAAATTTCACATTTAATTCAATGCGTTTTTTTTATTAAAGTAAATCCTACAAAACTTTAATAAAGTCTAAGTCACATGACTTCAAGAATTTAGAGTTGTTAAAATTTAAAAAGTAACAAAAATAGTTGTGTTTGCCTTGACAAAGACAACTAAACAGCATCTGCCTTACACTGAAAAAATTTGGTGTAGAAACAATTTTCACTCAGAAATTCCTACTAAATTTCAAAAACACATCGCATGAAATATGAACGTAACTGATGTAATTTCTTAGAAAACGTTCCCTAATAATCTATTTACAACTTCGGAAAAATATTTTTTATAGTGTACTCTTTCCCTTCTTCCTCTCATTCAACGAGCATTTTTTTAAATTTACTAGCAATTTCTGAGAGAAAATTCTTTCAAAATAAATCCTACAATTCTTTTTTTTTTTTTTTTTGTAGTAAGTCTAAGTCACATGATTTCAAAATCCATGTGTATAACACAATTATATAAAAAAAAATTTGTTAAAATTAAAAAAAGTAACAAAAATAGTCGTGTTTGCCTTGACAAAGACAACTAAAGAGCATCTGCTGCTCTACACTGAAAAAAACAAAAAAAAAAACAAATTCACTCAGAAACTGCTACTAAATTTCACAAACACTGCATGAAAAATGAAATTTTGAAGTAGAAAAACTGACATAGTAATTTCTTGGAAAATGTTCATTAATAATCTATTTACAACTCTGAAAAATCATTTTTACAGTGTATTCCTTCCTCTCATTCAACAAGCATGAGTTTGAGTTCGGCACAGCTTTGTCTGGCAAAGAAAGAAGGATTAGAGGAAGAGAAGACGGAAGCGGAGGTGAAGAACGAGGGAAGAGCGTCTCAGAGGACAGGCTGACATTTGGCTGGTGTTTGTCTGAAGGAGGTTAGGAGAAGCGGACCGCCTGAAGACTCTGAATGTCAGGCGCTCCAGAGACTGTCCAGGAGATCTTCTCCGCTCTTTCTGAAGAAACACGCAAGACGACAGCGGCTCACAACATTCTGCATGAACAGAATCACGATCAGCATGCTGACAAGCCCAACAGAGCTGTTTGTGACCCTGGTGTATGGTTTGTTAGGATAGGACGATATTTGGCTGAGATACAACTATTTGAAAATCTGGAATCTGAGGGTGCAAAAAAATCTAAATATTGAGAAAATCACCTTTAAAGTTGTCCAAATGAAGTTCTTAGCAATGCATATTACTAATCAAAAATTAAGTTTTGATCTATTTACGGTAGGAAATTTACAAAATATCTTCATGGAACATGATCTTTATTTAATATCCTAATGATTTTTGGCATAAAAGAAAAATGGATAATTTTGACCCATACAATGTATTTTTGGCTATTGCTACAAATATACCTGTGCTACTTATGACTGCTTTTGTGCTCCAGGGTCACATTTGTGACCACAGACGGCCGGTCTCATTTGAGATGCTACATATTTCATGAGGACAAATTTGCAAAACAGAACTTACAACCCGCGTCTGAATATTTCATGCAGACGTGCTGCGCTCTCGTGTTTATGGGTTCTATACGCCGATTATTAGAGCAGAAATAAAAGGCTTCTACTGTGTAAATGACCCTCGCTGTGAGTCTAACTTCACTTTTAACACACCTGAACGGCAGGATATTTACATGTATTAATATTTCATACAGGCATTCAAACTGTGTTTTGCATTTCTATTTTTGGCCATATGAGAATGCAAATACTTTTATTCATCAAGGATGCATTAAATTCATCATTAAAGATATTTATAATGTTACAAAAGATTTATAGTTTAAATAAATGCTTTTCTTTTTAGCTTTTTATTCATCTGTGAATTCTGAAAAATTCTGTCACAGTTGAGACAAAAATATTGGGCAACACAACTGTTTTCAACATTGCTAATAATCAGAAATGTTTCTTGAGCGGCAAATCAGCATATTAGAATGATTTCTGAAGATCATGTGACTCTGAAGACTGGAGTAATGATGCTGAAAATTCAGCTTTCATCACAGGAATAAATTACAGTTTAACAGATATTCACATAGAAAACAGCTACTTGAAATTCTAATAATATTTCACATTTTTACTATTCTTACTGTATTTTTCATCAAATAGATGCAGCTTTGGTGATCAGGAGAGTACAGAAGCTTATTTCCGCCACAGAATTAAAAATAAAAAGGTAATTACGACTTTTTATCTCACAATTAAGACTGTGATATTTCAGAATTGTGTTTTATTATTTTAGTTTGTTTTTATTTTTATTTTATTTTATTCTTTATTTCTTTTTAAATAGTTTTTTATTTCATTTGTTTGTTGTCTTATTTTAGAATTTTTTTATTTTTTATTTTATATTTATTTAATGATTTTTGACTTTGTAGAGATTTCCCATTCACTGCAATTAAAACCAAATTAAATATATAAAATTACTATTACACATAATATATAAATATAATTAAGCAACCTCTATCAAAATAAAATATCTCTGACCCCCGGTCAAACTATCACTATTATAATTAAATTTAAACTGCCTTCAGTTACAGTTTCTAACAAGGTGAACTGTTTATTTTTTCTTATGTTTACATGCAGACATGATCCAGAACAAACACTGGACCCTGTCTTATCATGTAAGATCATACAGAAGCACTGAGCAGTCCCGGACAGAAGGATGGAGTGAGGGATGATAGAAATGTCAGGCGTTAAATGGCAGCGAGTGCCGAATGGCCGCTTGTCTGCTCAGATCCGTCAGAAACCTTTACCCCTCCATCACACTGATTTACCCCCCAGGGCTGTGTCAGGATCGGCCCAGAAACCTTCACGCTCACAACCAGCTCCTCCACCAAAACCGCTTTATCTCCAATCACCGTCAATACCTTCAGCTCCTGCGGACAGATCTGCCATATTTAATGTGCTGCCGCTGGAGATTACAGACACCATCACATCAGGAGCTCATATCAAATCACACTGAAACTGCTGATCGCTCCTTCGAGCAAACAATCAGAAGTCACGTCGTTCACTAAAGTTAAGAGACTTAGTTGACCTGCTTTCAGTTTCTTGCATCTTAAAGTTTTCTCATGTTACATTTCAGGTTACATTTCACCCCCAAATCAAAGGAATGAAATCAAGAAATGATACTTTGTATAAAATGATACTTTGTATTTCATCCTCAAATCAAAAGAAAGATTGTCATGGAAACAGTGTAAAAAAAAAAAAAAAAGTTTCATTTTTTTTCAGCACAAGGCAGTACAACAAATATTGTAAAATTTTAAAATTTATACCATTTAAATAATTTTTTTTCACATTAAAATACTGAGAATGACATTTTTGCATTACTGTATTTGAACTGAAGGTATTTGCTTAACTGCCATAAAAATAACATCACGATGCAAAACAATGATCCTTAAGGCTTCATGCAAAAAAAAAAAAAAAGCAAAAAAGTAAAATCAAAAGACATGATATTTTGCATAAAAAGCATAAGTCTATTTTATGACCCTTAAGATTAATTTTGCAGTATAATTTCAGCAATTTCATGACAGTTAAACATACATTGCTGTAACAGTTAATTTAAATCACTATAAATTGAACGCAATACAACAAAAACTTTTATAACATTATAATATGTAATATAAAAAATGTATTAATTATATATAAAAATATATTAATATATATAATGCATCTTTAATTTCTCAAAAGCATTTATGCATTTAATTTTCATCAAAATAAAGACAGTGCGAAAAATAATGCAATATATATAGAATGCATATTTTCTATGCATTTATTTTAATGACAATTACGTCAGTGCAAAAAGGGGTCTAAATGGTCTTAAAAACATGCATAATTTTCTGCATGCAAAATATAATTTCTTGCACATTTCTTTTCATATGGGGTGAAATGTGACCTGGTCATGTTCTTGACAGATTTCATGAGATTTAACCCTAAATCTGGAGGCAAAAATCCCCTCCTGACCTCAAGTCAAGACTCCTGCGGTGGGACTGACGCGTCTGCCACCTGTCAATCATCTGAGCCTCGTGGATTAAGACATATCATAAATGCAAAGAAGCAGGAGGAGATGTTTAAGAGGATAAGCAGAGCAGACTCAATGTCTTAATCTGCAAACCACAGCAAGCTTCCCTTGAAGAACACTTACAATAAACTTCCATCTGGGCCTCAGTGATGATATTAATCGAGAATTTCTGGTAATTGCTTTCCCGATGTCAGATAATACAGCCACACCCGTCTGAAAGCATCTAATCCTGACCCGCTTTCAATGGAGCCGGAGGATGAGGAAAATAGAGACTTATGAATAGCGGATGATTATTCAAAGAGAACATTTCCATATCATTTCCACTCTACATGTACTCTAAACAGGGTGAATTACCATGCAGACTCCTAAGAGCCTTTCCTAATGGCTCTGAACGCTTGAATGTGCACTAAACTTGACCAAATAACGTCATCTAAATTCTATCATGCACCGTGCGTTAAGTCTGGAGCATTCGGAATATATTTTTGCATTTCTGAAAAATTAAAAGTGAATGTAGGACGATGGAGAAAACACAGACTGAATCACACGCAATCCAGTTACAAACACACAAAGTCAAAGATCTTCACTACAAACTGCCAAAATAAAAGTTCAGTTTAACTTGAAGAACTTAAATATTGTATAGTAGAATGCACTTCTCAAAGTGGTAACAATAAATAAATAAAAATAAAATAAATAATCAATAACAACGAAATTATTACAGCTTTATTTTTTTAATCCATGTTTTAATTTTGACAGTAAACCTCTGTTGTGTAGCACTTTATTTGCCAAAAAATAAGTGTTATTTTCCAATGTATGTAAATACAGATCATACATCCAGAAAAACTAAAACAGTTGAAAATTGGTAACGTTTTATGAATTAAATTGATTTTACATGCTTTTTGACTATTAAAATTGAATTAAACTAGTGATGTGCGGGTCTAGTCGACTAAACGGTACAGCTCCTGCTAGTCGACACTGAAAACAATAGTCCATTACACAAGAGAAAAAAAAAAAAACAACGATTTTATCATTCAAGTTACCATCATTTTAACGTTACATTTCATTTTTTTTAAATAAGTTAAAATAAAACTTTTGAAAAAACACATATCAAAATATTTAAATATATAAATATTTTTAAAAGCGTATCTGGGCGGAAACTACATTTTTACCTCAGACCTCGCATGCATTTTCTTCGTGTTGGTTGCGGCGAGCTCAAAATGACCACGCGAAAGACCAGCAAAGTGTGGGATTATTTAGAATTAGAAGGAAACGGAAAAGTTGTGTGTAAACTGTGTAATGTCAAATTGGCTTACAATAACTCTTCTGGAGCGATGCGTAATCATATTCAATACAGGCATGTATGCGTTAGCTTGGAGGCTAGCTAAAGCCAGCAAATGTCAATCATGTCATGTACACTACAACCCGCCTCTGCGGTCCGCGATTCCGTCCGCGCCATCTGTTCCTCTCAACGAAGACCTGTCCCGGTGGTGGTGCAGGATTTCCAGGCTCTTTTTGAAACTGTCTGCTTGCTTGTAGTTATCTCTCTGCGTGCCTGTGACTTCAGTTCCTGCCGAGCGTGTTTTTTTTTTTCTTTCAAGTGCAGAATCGCCTCTAGTCCCGTCTTTCGCCAGACCATGTTAACATGTTAAATTCACTGAACAAATGCGCATGGGCTGAGTAAGTAAAACGAGCATTGTTTTGTTTTTAGACAATATAGCCAACATGAAGTACATTTATAAAAGCTGTTTTAATGTTATTCCTTGATAAACTTTCCTATTGTTTTTGACTTGTGTTTTAATATGTTGGCTAACGTTATATAAAAATGAAGAATTCTGTCAGTCTATTGATTGATTTTCCATTTCTGCATTGCTCCAGCTGATCTGAATAAATAAGCTATGCATGGTTTATGTTGATTGTATGCTCTTCCTTTTTCTGTTTAACGACTGCCTAAAATTAAATGATGATAATGATAAGGCAAGGCAAGCATACGGCATAATTGTGGCCATTTTTAGCAGAATTCATTGAGAGATTTGACAGTGTGATTCAAAGATTAAGTATTTCAAGTGTAGGCTGTTATATACACAAGCAGTTTTTTTCTTTTGCAATTTTTTGGGGGTTTCTAGCTTTTAGACTAGTCGGATACAAAACTTCCGTTTAAACAACAGTCAAATTAGTCGCAGTGCACATCCCTAAATTAAACCATTAAAAGAATCTAGAAAAATTTTATCAGAAAAAAACTGAATTTGGGAAAAATAAAATAGAATTTAGGAAAAAATGAACCAGATTTCATAAGGCCTTAAAAATGTAAATTTTTGTTAAACATTTAATAATTGTTGTTAAATTGTTTTAGTTTTGTGATTTAAATAATTAATTAGCCTTGCTTTGATTACAAAAATTTAAATTTAACCAGTAAAACAGAATTCAGAAAAATTGAAAGGGGAAAAAGACCCCTGAAATTTGATTTCATAGCACCCCAAAAATTCAATTTTTGTTAAATGTTTAATAAATTGTTAATTTGTATAAGTTTCAGAATTTAAATTAATTAGACATGTTTTTCAATTACAAAAAAAAAATAATAATAATTTAACCATTAAAACAGAATCCAGAAAAATTAAAATGGAAAAAGCAGAATATGGAAAAATAAAACATTTCATAGGGCCTTACAAATGTCATTTTAAACTTAAGAAATTGTTGTTAAATTGTATCATTTTGTGATTTAAATTAAATAAACATGCTTTTTGATTACTTAAATTTTATTTAACCATTAAAATGCAATCCAGAGTCCTGAAAAACAAAAAAAGGAAAAAACTGAATTTGGCAAAAAAAGGTTTAATGAACAGTGCTGGAGCATTGTGGGTGGTTTTGAGCCGGAACACAAACACCGCAGGACAATTTTTAATAGGTTTGATCACCACTAACACTACAAAAAGACGCCTTTAAATGTGCTCTATTTAAAACCAAACGTACAATGTTCTCACAATAGCAGTAAAACTGGGAGTATCCGCATATAGCGACACCTACATTTACTGGAAAAAGCCTCCTAAAGCATCTCACAGTAACTCACAATGCTGAAATACACGCAGTTATGCCTGTTTTACCTAAACACAGAGAGTCCTACAGCACTGCTGACTGGGATGTTTCTTCACTGAGCTTTATTAAAAAGGAAGGGAGTTAAAGCCAAGATCCCAATGGGGAACGGACGGCAAACCTCCCCAGTTGACTCGGAAACAGAGAGCTGAAGCAATCCTTCCCAGGAGACCCAGAAATGATGAAATCCTTCACCTCCAGCACACACACTCGCTCTGATGTGAGCGCTGTAATCAATAGGGCGACAAATGAACCTGCACAATTGACTTCAGCTTGTTCATTCATTATTAACGGCTCAGACTAAATGAACTTAAATTGAAGTAGCAGGCGTTTGACAGCCCTAAGCTTCTCATTTACCATTCAGCAACAAATCTTAATGTGAGGCCCAGTAAAATACAGATACAGCTCCCTAGACGGAAAGTTTGCCGGTTCAGGAGATTCGTGTTTATGAACCGAAGTTCGACACTGTTTCCTCTAGGAGAATTTCTCTTTGTGTCTTGAGCTTTCACTCCTATTCTTACTAGTTGTTATTTTAGTATCACTGAGATACTATTAGTTTGAATTGTTATTTTAGATTAGCTTTTATTTTTATATTTTCAGTTTTATTTTTTTATTAATACAGTATATTAAATTAGCTTTTTAAGTTTATATTTTCCATTTTCATTTTTTATTAATATTTTAGTTATTTTCATGTTATTAGTTAGCCATTTTAGTTACATTTTTAAAAATTTTGTTGTGTTTTTGTCATTTTTTTTAAATAGTTTATTTATTTTATTTTATTTATTTATTTATTTTAGCTATTTTAGGTAATCAAGTTAAACTAAATGAAAATAAAGGTTGCATTGGCATCTAGCTGAAATAAAATAAATTTAAAATTAAAATACAAAGGATAAAAAAAAACATTTTTGTGTATTATGGTAATTTTTATTAGTTTTTTTTAAATATGTTTATGTATTTTTCTTTAATAAGCTTAAAAGATTTGTTTTTTTTTATACCCTACTTCTTGTTTTTACAGAAGAAATGCTAATATAAAATAATTAATATTTTTTTAAGTTTTAGTTAACTATAACCTGAAAGGACTCTTAATGGATATAACACAAGTTTCACTGAAACGTGGGTGTCTTGTTTTACAGGCTCTAAATATCCCAGCGATTATGTGTTTAAGAGTTTTCTCTTGCTTATTTTCCAATGTAGTGTTCCAGCTCACGGAAATCAGGTCATACACAGTGCTACTTTCACAGAAAGTTTTCCAATGCATCAGACGCAAATATAATTGGAGCGATCAGTGATACATCAAAAGAAATCCCTGTGGGAACTGCAATGGATTCAAGGTTGGTGTTTCTGGAGAGTTAATTAAGATCAGAGCTGAGATTCAAAGCGACACTCGGCCGTTCCTTTGAGTGTTTGTGAGTTTCAAGCCAAACTGAAGACTAATTCAAATCAGAATGAAGTCAAGACATTACAGGTAACACATTTAACTAATAAAAATCACCATACTTCCCTAGTTGATTGATTACATTAAGAAAGGCAAACTTTTTTTTTCTGAAATTTTATGTTTAAATATGCAAATGTGACATTATCTAATCAAATACACTCTCATTTGCATAAATTTCCAAAACATAAAACATTGGGTAAAGCCTGGTTTTTGAGTTAAAGGCTTTTACAGAGGGGATTTTGGATTTACTAAGAAAATACTGACAACAGACAGAAAAAAAAGTATTTTCACCATGTTTTTGTGAATAAAGTGTTGCATAAATCAGTGTGAATGATATATGAACAAACCCCTCAGTAAAAGTCTTTAGAATATAGATAAGAATACAATTGTACGTTTTGGTGTATGTAAGTGCTGCTGAAGTGGAGACAAAAAACTCATTTTGAGAAAACGGCCTTTAAAAATACTTACTATAACTGAACTCTAGACGCAAATAGACAAAACATTCAAAATACACTTTTTAGTGTTTATTTAATTGCACTTTCTTTCAACTAATCTGAAACACATTATGAAAAGCCAAACAGCCCAAAATCTCAAAATTGCCCAGTGCATGAAAAAACTTGCCTTTACTGTCTCACTTTAAGAGACACGCTTAAAATAAGAAAAATAAACCCATTTCCCTTCTGAAATAATAAATTAATTGAATTAACCTTTCTGGCTTTGAATAAAGCCAGAATTCATAATTCATGTTTGATTCTGTTGACACAGAGTTCAAGGTTTTTACTGAGGGGATTTGGGATTTCTCTTTTTATCACTCCAAAAATCAGAAAATAATGTCAACGGACAGAAAACAAATATTTTCACCATGTTTTTTTAGGAATAAAATGTTGTATTAATCAGTGTGAATGATATATAAACAAATCTCTCAGTAAAATCCTTCAGAATATAGACATGAATAAAACTGCTAAGTTTAGTGTATGTAAGTGCTGCTGAAATAAAGACAAAAACTTTTAAAGATATTTATTGAATTTGAAATCTACAGACACAAATAGTTAAAAAATTCAAAATACACCTTTAAGTGTTTATTTTATTGCAATTTCTTTCCACTAATCTGAAATAACATTATAAAAAGGACAAATAGACCAAAATCTCAAAATTGCCCAGTGCATTAAAAACTGTTGACTTACGACATTATGCTTTAAAAAATAATAATAATAAAATCTGCCAATGAAGAAAAATAAACCTTTTCCTTTGAATTCATCTGTTAATTGGATAAAGCCAGGTTCACAATTCTTCTTTGATTTTGTTGCCATATTAGAGTTCAAGGTTTTTCCAGAGAGAGTTTTGGATTTCTCTTTTTATCACTCCATAAATCAGAAAATACTGTCAACAGACAGAAAAACTAAATACTTTTTCACCATGTTTTTGGAAATAAAATGTTGTATAAATCAGTGTGAATGATATATGAACAAACCCCTCAGTAAAAACCTTCAGAACATAAAGAGGAATAAAACTAAGTTTTGGTGTTTGTAAGTGCTGCTGAAGTGGAGAAAAAAAAAAAGAAAACAATCTTTAAACATATGCATTTTCGCCATGTTTTTGGAAATAAAATGTTGTATAAATCAGTGTGAATGATGTATGAACAAACCCCTCAGTAAAAAAAACTTCAGAAAATAGAGAGGAATAAAACTGCTAAGTTTGGCGTATGAAAGTGCTGCTGAAGTGGAGATAAAAACTCAACCTTTAAAGATAAGCATTTTCACCATGTTTTTAGGAATAAAATGTTGTATAAATCAGTGTAAATGTTATTTGAACAAACCCCTCAGTAAAAACCTTCAGAATATAGAGAGGAATAAAACTCTAAGTTTTGGTGTATGTAAGTGCTGCTGAAGTGGAGAAAAAACTCTTTAATGATATGTATTGAAATTTAAATCTACAGACGCAAACAGATAAAACATCCAAAATACACTTGTGTAGTGTTTATTTTATTGTAGTTATTGTAAGTTTATTTTACTTGCACTTTATTGTCTGAACCAACATGTTATGAAAAGCCAAATAGCCCAAAATCTTAAAACTTACCAGTGCATTAAAACCTTTTGGCTCTATGTTCTTGCTTTAAGAGATGTCATGCTTATTTACCTTTTATAAATATAAAAAAATAATAAATAAATCTACCAATGCACCTGTTTGAATTAACGATAATCCTTGAAAAACTCAATGAATTACTTATTTGTGACCTGTGCTGGCAAAATGAGTCAGAATGTGGAATGTCTAATTTTGAGCTACAGGCAAAAGAGATCCCAATGCTCCAAACAGTAATTAAACATGTAAAATGATCCTTATTTGTATGTTTTCTGAGAGGAGTACCTTTTCTCTGCTCACTTCTGGACGACTGCTGCTACTTCTCACCACAAATTGTAGGTCTATTGTTGCAAAGCGCAGCATTCCAGCTTTGTGAATGTTCATATTGGTCACAAGGGTCAGTTTTTTTAAACTGAGATTTATACATCATCTAAATAAATAAGCTTTCCATTGATGTATGCTTTGTTAGGATAGGACAATATTTGGCCGAGATGCAACTATTTGAAAATCGGGAGTCTGAGGGTGCAAAAAAATCAAAATATTGAGAAAATCGCCTTTAAAGTTGTCCAAATGAAGTTCTTAGCAATGCATATTACTAGGGGTGTCAACGTTAACGCGTTAACGCATACGATTAATCTAAAAATTTTAACGCGTTAATATTTTTTTAACGCAAATTAATCGTTTGATAAGGTTTGACCCCAACTTCTTCCCGTCATCGCAGCGCAGAAGGTTATCTATCAGTGTGTGATGAGGGTACAGTGAACCAGTGTTGCCAGGGCAGCGGCACAAGTAGGTTATTTTGAAAATACAGTCGCAGGAAAAATTACAGAGCCGCGGGTTGCGGTTTTTTTTGGGCTACTTTTATAATGTACCGCGGCCGTCCAAGGTGTATATAGACAAATAAAGATTAAAATAGATCCTTTTACTAATGTGTATTATAGTTGGAATGTATACCTGGCAACTTAAGAACAGAGAGGCGGCTTTAACATCACAAACAACGTGAGTTTCAGTCAGAGCACATGTTAAGGCTTTTACACAGCAGAAATAAACATGACAACAGCCACTATAGATTATATAAAATAATAAACACACGATTACGATAGGATATTTGTATGTGATTTTCTTGAGATGAATGTGTACATCTGAAATGCTAATTTGTGCAGCGATATAAAAGACTAACGTTATAAATAGCATATTTTAACAACAGTAAACGACCAAATTCTACATGTGATCGTAAAAGGAAGTTATTACAAACACTCGATGGTGGTTTGAAGTGAGTTCTGAGTAAAAGTGTACTATTAATCTCATAAATTGTCTTATGAAGTATGATGCTAATATTAGCTCTAATGCACCTGCAGAACAGGTCCAATTCTTCTTAATGCATTTTGTCATAATACTTCACGTAAGGTCGCAAGAAAATGTTTTGTTGTATTTATTTAGAAATACTTTTGATAATAGTTGGGTAAATGTATACTTGGATTGAAGCGATGTGGCTTAGTAAACGTTTTATTGTCAGTTTAAAGGCTGATAATGGCTGAATAAAAACAAAAGAATAATGATAAAAGAATAATAAGGATTATGTCTCATACCTAGTGGAGGTGTGAAAGGTTCTGTTTCCTTAAACTAGTTTGTCATGCATTTATTTATTTCAACACATTTACAGGTAGGTCCTAGTATTTTAAATTTGCGATTAATCGTGATTAATCACAGGCCAGGACTGTGATTAACGCGATTAATTTTTTTAATCGATTGACAGCACTACATATTACTAATCAAAAATTAAGTTGTGATACATTTACAGTAGGAAATTTACAAAATATCTTCATGGAACATGATATTTACTTAATATCCTAATGATTTTTGGCATAAAAGAAACATTGATCATTTTGACCCCTACAATGAATTTTTGGCTACTGCTACAAATATACCTGTGCGACTTAAGACTGGTTTTGTGCTCCAGGGTCACATATTTAGTTTTGCTGACATATTAGAGGTTTTAACAGAGGAGATCTCTTTCTATCACTCCAGAAATCAGAAAACAATGGGATCTGCTCAGCTATTTGTCTGTTTCTTTTGGCTGGGCTTCATCGCTGTGAAAGCTGGAAACTGTGAGTAATAGTAATAGTATATTTTTAATTGTAAATTTAAGTTAAATCTGTAAAATGTTGCTACCGTATTTTTTACGGTACAACCACAGCTGCCGTTTTTTTACCGTAAATTTTACGGAATTTTTTTTACAGTGTATAATTTCTGGAAACTGTGAGTGAGAAAGGCAGAAGATGACTCATGCATTACTCCACAGCCGTCAAACCTGACGACAAAGCTGCACACTTTCATGCGAGTGGCTGGGTACCCGAGGCAATGACGGCATGAAAAGATCAGAAGCTGCAGAGGGGGTCGAACTCTGAAGGGTCCCGACCCAGAGAAACAAGCAGCAGGTGGTTTGACAGCGTGCCACTAAAACACACACACTCAGAGGCAAATGTCTGCGAAAGGTCAGCGCTGACACACAGTCTCCCTGATGGAGACGCAATCCAGTGCGACGGCAGAGGAATGATATTCCCACAGCTCTCCTGCAGAGAGAAGGTCACTGCGCCTGCTTACAGTCGCTCACAAAGGTCTAGTCCCGCGTGAATCTACTTCTGTATCGCTGCGCCGCCTCAAACAGTGTCACACACAAACAAACGTTTGTGAACATTACCGGCCGTGAAAAGCAGTGAGTCGAGTCAGAGCACCACACACACTTACATACTACTAACACTCTTAAACACAACATGAATCTGACTTTCCTATGATACGTTGCTGGTCTTACTGTAAATGATTCATTGGCCGTTTCAAAGAAATATAATTTTAATCATTATGTAAGGTAAATGGATTACAAATGCTTTTACATATTGAAAAAAAAAAATTAAAGCAGATGTAAATAACTGAGTCATTACATTTGTGATTCAGATTTACATTTACAGTGTAGTTTTTGTTGTTTGTTTTTTTTGGGGGGAGGGGGGAACTTAATCAGCATGAATATTTAATAAGAAGAATTTTCATTTAAATTATATCTTAAATTAAATTAAAGTTATTGTTTTTGCTATTATTATTATTATTATTATTGATTATTTGTATTTTCTACAGTACATTACAATGATGTTATAGAATGATAATGTATTTTAATAATAATAATAATAATAATAATAATAATAATAATAAATGTAATGTACTATAAATACAAAATATTACTATTTACTGAATTATTATTATTATTATTACTACTACTATTAAATACATAACCATTGTAATCCACCATTGAAATGTACTGTGTGAGAAAAGTTATAAATAATAATAATAATAATAATTATTATTATTATTATTACATATTTTTATTTATTTATTTATACAATTGTAAAAAATATTCTGTCTTTATTTCTTAAACTCGTCAAGCCCTACTTTGGAAGAAAACTTAAATGAATGTTTTTAATATGGTCTCCATTACAAAATCTTCTCAAATGCTTTTGCCCACAGAAAATATCTGCACAAATACAGTCTATATTTATTTAATTAAAAATAAACAAGATAAAATAAATTACAGTTGTTGCTTATAAAATAAGTTGCAGTTACAAATGTAATAATCACAATGAATAACTACAGAAGAACATTTATTATTCAAAGCCAAAGCCATAACTTGTTGGTGCACCAGTATTTGTGTCTATTGTGCTGTGTTGTCATTGCCTGTAATCTCACATATACTGATCCTATAATTACAGCTACTAGAAAGATCCGCTTCCCAGTCTGTCCTGGGCTTCAGGGTCTCTGTGTAAAAGTGCTGACGTGTGATTTTCATGAGGATAAACAGCTGTGTGTTCAGTAATCAGTGCCATGTAGCCAAACACACATATAGACTCAGCAAAATGACACTTGAGCCCTTAAACGCAGATCTCACAAACACAAGAGCTCTAAATGTCCCACTGTCTTTATAATCACAGCCCTGTCTCTGACATACCGATGGGAAATGAAGTCTTGCTCACACTGATGAGGGTTTGTCGTTCACTGTGGCATTTTGAACACTAACTAGTGCAATTTAAGTGTCAGCGAGACAGAGAGCGAATGGAAATGGATTCCTCCAAAAGCGCAGGTTTAGGGAACATTGACTGCTGCCAAACTGCTGACAGGCCCAGACAAACCCCACAAACACAAAAACACACACAAGAGTCTCCTGTACAGCAATTAGCCGTGTCACAGTTTCATTAAAGCTTCAGTTTAAGACGGTTCTTTAGAACAGAGATAATAGCACATCCATCCATGCTGTTACAGTCAGGCTTTGTTCAGGAAGTGACAAGAACTTGATCTCATGGATTCAGAAGAAAAAACAATGCAATTTTCATGGCACTGGGGGGGAAAAGTGAATATTGGGGTTGTGCACTACTTGGAATTGAACTGAGAATGGTTTTATGTTACAGTTTTTGAATTTGAATTGAGGTAGCAAATAGGAACTAGAATTGAAATTCAAATATGATTTTCATACACTCCCAAAAAGAGTAATTTTGAATGAGAAAAGTTGAAAAAAGGACACAGAAGAAATTCGCAAAATGCCATGACATATTGAATCTTTTTGAATTGAAATTTAAGTGTAATAAATAAATAAATAAAATGCAACATTTTTATTATTACTTAATAATAATAATAATAATAATAGTAATAATAATAATAATAATAATAATAATAATATTGAGAAGAACTAGCAAAAGTTATTTTTATTCAAAAAAAATACCATTCTAATATTATTATACTATAAAATAAAAATTTACACAGTAAAAATTATATTATCGGTACTTCATGGAAATTTATATTTTTACATTAAAATTTTTTATAAGTTATATGAAATTACTTTTACAACCAAGTTGATCATACTTAAAGCAGCACCTAAACTTAAGTTTTTAAGTTGAAATAGGTGGAATTTTTTTAAATTTAAAATTTTAATTTTTTTTGTAAATATTTTAATAATAATATTACTATTATTTTTTATTATTGTTATTATTATTACTTTAAAAATGCTTTTCCAGTATATGTAATATACTATTTTAATGTACTCTGAATAAAATAATAATACTCAATATTTCTTAATATTACAATATATACAGACAACATTTATATATATAAATGCATATATGCATACAAAATCAAATGCAATTAAATTTAAATCAAGTCAAATCAAATGCTGATGGATAAAAGTCCTGTTTGACATATGTACACCATAAAATCTCTATCAAAACACTGTTCGCTCTAAACTCAAAAGACAATGTATACCAGCATAAAAACCAACACAAACAGAAAATTAAAAGGCATTCAAACTGGTAAAAACAGATTCATTTTCTAAAACAGACTAACAGGATCTCTTAAAATCATCAATCTCATAAGAGAGCCATAACCTAACAGTGAAGAGAAACCTGTGAGTTCAGGTCAGTCCGTCATGTCGAGGCGCTCACGTCAGCTGTTCTGAATGCATTAATTTCTCAGTTTGTTCGGGGTTTGTTTGTTTGTTTGTATGCAAGCAGCATTGTTCCCGCTGTTTGCTATTACAGCCCTCCGGAGACTAAAAGCAGCGGCAGAAGAGCCAGTGGCTGGACTCGATTAGCTGCAAGAGACCTTCTCTATTCAGTTCCAATAAGTAAACCCTCCGCAGGGGCCCAGCGACGGCTCACGCTCCAAAGCAACACTTAAGAATCTGACAACAAACCAAACTGCTTCAATTTAATCCATCTCCCCGGGTGAGAGGAGCTGGAGGTAAACATATGCCCTCATTATTTGCACCGCTGCATCTGGAGATTGCAGTTTGACTGTGGATATATCCAGACGATACACCGGTCACATCTGTAAACACGATGCTGTAACGATAATTATACCTTCAAACTGCTCTGATCTTAAAGTCACATCAAAATGAGCCCTTTTACTATCATTATAGCCATTCCAGGTGTTACTGTTCGTGATTTTTCAATGCATGTTCTTCTAAAAAGAAGAGTATTTAACATCAGTTACACCATGTGGACTATTAGATGTATTAAAGGATATATGCAGAGTTTTTAAAATCAAATTTAGGACCTTTTTTAAGACCTGCACACACAAAAAATAATAATAATAATAATAATAATAATAATAAATAATATTATTATTATTATTATTATTATTATTATTATTATTATTATTATTATTATATGTCGATACAGAACACATTCAATCTCAAAATAAATGATTTATCTCAGATTGTTTTACTTAATTAAACAGGCTGCAGACTGAACTTAACACTGCTTATCAGCAAAATCAAGGAAATGCAAGTTTAAAATATTCAAAACATGTTTTATTCAATATGTACATAATGAAATTGTTCTGTGTATCAAAACATATGAATTGGAAGTCAATCGATATTGCATTTTCCTGATACAATAATGTTTTTAAAGAAAAGCAATAACCAGATTATTGCGCCAATTTTCATAAAACATATTCCTAAAATCTGTTTTAGCAAATTTAAGGTCATTGAAAGTATGAAAAAGTATTAATTATCATTTTAAGATGTCTTAAATTTGACATTTCAAAATAAGAGTCGGTGTATTTCTAGTTTGTTTCTAATTAAAAGTTCCACATTACACACAACATCTTTCTTTCATTCTTTCATTTATTTATTTTTGGTAGTTTGGTTAAAAAATAAACTGTTCTTAAGTTAGAAGTGATTACATTAAATTAAATACCAGATACAGTTCATTGTTTAACCAAACTACCAATAATAAAAAAGAAAGGAAAAAAGCTAAGAAACAAAGAGATTTTTTGCACAATGTGGGACTTTTAATTATAAACAAGCCTGAAATACACTAGGACTCTTATTTTGAAATAACATACTTAAGACATCTTAAAATGATAAAGACTTTTCTTATATTTGATAAAACTGAATTTAAGACATTTCAAGATTGTATATAGCTCTTTAGACAGTTTTATCAAACCCACATTCAAAGGAATGACCACTTTCACAATCAAATCAAATCCCATCTGAACTTTTTCCCTCATTTCAAAGTATAAACGTGTCACATTACAGCAGTAAACGGGGTTATGAATCCAGTTTCATGTCAACTTTAAGGTTGGCCAGATCGTGCAGTTTGCCAAAGAATAAAAAGGGAGTTGGAGAGTTTGGAATATTTGGAGGAGGCCGTCAGTATTGAGCAAAAGCCAGTGACCCAGTTTACTTATTCATTCATTTTAAGGCAAGTCTTACAAAACACCCACCCTCTCAAGAGATGGGAACAAATTAGCCATGATGGGATGAAAGCCACAGAACACAACACACTGTGCTGCTGCTGCTGCTGCATGTTGGGAAACAACATGACGGATAAACCCAAGAGAAGGGCGTCTCCACAACTCAACCGTCCCGCTTTAATAACGGCTGGTGCCAATTTATGAGAAAATGAAGCGGTCATTAGTGGAAAAAGAGAGAGAGAGAAACGCTTCAAGCGCTCCTGGGAAGATCTAGATTTATACACTACCGGTCAAAAGTGTGGAATGATTATGATTTTTTGTTTTTGAAAGAAATCTCTTCTGCTCACCAAGGCTGCATTAATTTGATCAAAAATACAGAAAATTTTTTAATATTATTAGAATTTAAATTAGCTGTCTATGTGAATATCTGTTAAACTGTAATTTATTTCTGTGATCAATGCTGAATTTTCAGCATCATTACTCCAGTCTTCAGTGTCACATGATTCTTCAGAAATCATTCTAATATGCTGATTTACTGCTCAAGAAACATTTCTGATTATTATCAATGTTGCTGCCCAATATTTTTGTGGAAATACACTATATTTTTCATGGCGTAAGATTAAAAAAAAAGAAATTAATACTGTTATTCGTCAAGGATGCATTCAATTAATCAAAAGTGTCAGTAAAGACATTTATAATGTTGCAAAAGATTTCTATTTCAAATAAATGCTGTTCTTTTGACCTTTCTATTCATCTGTGAATCCTGAAAAATAAAATGCATCAGTTTCCACAAAAATATTGTGCAGCACAACTGTTTTCAACATTGATAATAATCAGAAATGTTTCTTGAGCAGCAAATCAGCATATTAGAATGATTTCTGAAGATCATGTGACTCTGAAGACTGGAATAATGATGCTGAAAATTCAGCTTTGATCACAGGAATAAATTACATTTTAACTGATAGAAAACACATCTAGTTTAAACTGTAATAATATTTCACAATTTTGCAGCCTCGTTAAGCATAAGAGATACTTTCAAAAACATTAAAAATCGTAATTATTCCACTGGCCGAATGAGCACAATATTCTCTTCATCAAGCGCACACAAATGGCACACAGCATTAATAAGCTCCACAATGACTCTCGAATTGCTCACAATGGCATTCATGTGTGCTGATCTCAGAAATACGTTCGTTCAGACTTGAATCGAAGGCTTGCAGCACCAGCCAGAAAAGCGAGCGAATACAGCGGCTGTTGTGTTGGTTCAGGCCTCTGAGGCAGCTTTGGGGTCTGTGCCTGTTAATGCAGCGCCTGCGGAGAGGCCTGCGGCTCTGCAGCTCCAGCAGCCTCGCATCTTATCTGCTGCCTGTCCAAATGACCCTCAGTCGGCTTTATCTCGTCAGTGAGCTTCACCTGACAGCTGAACAAGAGCCAGACTCAGTCTAGAGTTCTTGAAGGAAGTCACTTCTGTCACTTCTGCTCGTCTTCCCTGTTGAAAAAACCAGCATACACTCTTAAAAATAAAGGTGCTTAAATTTTCTTCACAGCAATGCCATAGGTGACCCTGGACCATAAAACCAGTCATAAAGGTCAGTTTTTTTTTTTTTTATTGAGATTCATACTGAAAGCTGGATAAATAAGATGTATGGTTTGTTAGGATAGGACAATATTTAATCGAGATACAACTATTTGAAAATCTGGAATCTGAGGGTGCAAAAAAATCTAAATATTGAGAAAATCACCTTTAAAGTTGTTCAAATGAAGTTCTTAGCAATGCATATTACTAATCAAAAATTAAGTTTTGATATATTTACAGTAGGAAATTTACAAAGTATCTTCATGGAACATGATCTTTACATAATATCCTAATGATTTTTGGCATAAAAGAAAAATTGATCATTTTGACCCATACAATGTGTTCTTGACTATAGCTACAAATATACCTGTGCTACTTATGACTGCTTTTGTGCTCCAGGCTCACATAGAAGAACCTTTTTGGGTTCCACAAAGAACCATTCAGACAAAAGTTCTTTAAAGAACCATCTCTTTCTTACCTTTTTATAATCTGAAGAACCTTCTTTTGCTACAAAGAAGCTTTTGTGGAACAGAAAGGCTCTTCAGATATTAAAGGTTCTTTATGGAACCATTTAGACAAAAAAGGTTCTTCTATGGCATCGTGAAGCACCTTTATTTTTAAGAGTGTATGCTGGTCAGGTATGTTTTGAAGCATAGCTGCTGGTTTTAGCTGGTTTAAGCTGGACCTAAGCTGGTCCTAATAACTAGCTCAAACCAGCAGCCATGCTTCAAAACATACCTAACCATCTTATGCTGGTTTTTTCATCAGGGTTCAACTCAAAGTTGCCTGGTTTCTGTGCGATACGCTTCGTTTTTTGTCTGGGATGCTGAGTATTAGGAGGAGAAGTTTGGGCAAGAAGTCGTCCAAGAAGCGCCACACAGAATGATTTTCCTTTCTTCAGTGATCTAAACAGGGATTTGGTTAATTTGGCATCTACTGGATTTCCCCAGCAGAGATTTGCCTCGTTTATCATTGTGGAGGGGCTCATTTCATGCTGCTGGCTCGTCTACAAGGCTTCTGAAGCATTACGGTACAGAATGGATCTGCTAGACTAACCCTACGCTCCTTTGGGAAAAAACACTAAAACTAATTCTTTGCTCCACTGGGAGGAGCAGCGAAACGTCCGTGCTGTGCAAATCCAACAAAACCTCACGTATAATCTGCGACACAGGAGCGAATGTCTGTTCTGAAACTACAAGATTCACAGCCGAATCTACAGCATGGAAACACATGACTAGAATGGAGGAAGATGATGTTAAATTGAGCTAAAATGGGCCATAAAACAGGAAACAGGTTCTCTCAAAATTATGAACAAATGTTGTTCCAGTAACATTAACAGAACATTTGTTCAAAGTTATCTGGTTTTTAATAATGTTCTCAAAATGCTAGCACAAAAATGTTATTTATACATTGTTCATAAATGTTTTTCTGAAATATTTTAAAACATTTTTGAGAGATTGAGAGATTGTTACATTAGAGAATGTTAAATGTAACATGGAAAATGGAATGTTTCCTTAACATTCACAGAACCAAGAAAAAATGTTTTTAAACATTTAAAAAACTGGAAAAAAAATAATAATTTTAAACGTTCAGAGAACATTTACAAATAAATAACGTTGTCATAACTGAATGGAAACGTTTCCAAAGCATTCTTAGAACATATTTTTCTTAGCAGGGGAAGCCTTTAGAGTCTTCATGAATCTATTTAAAAGCTTTTAATGTTAAGTTATGAATTTTTGTTCCATCAAAATGTAGAAACTTGCTTTTTCTCCTTTCCCAACAATCAATCATAGTCTTAAACTAATAGTTCATGCAAAAATCATCATTCTTTCTTTATTTACTCCCCCTCAAATCTTTCAAACCTTCCTTTCTTCTGTGGAAAACAAAGCACATATTTTGACAAGAAATATTCCATTACTGCAAAGCTCTATATAAAAAGCTGGATATATTTGTCTAACTTCATCCGCATGCATACAGTGCATTCACATAAAGCGATCCCAGAAATCTCAGATGCTTGATTGCTTGTATTGTTGCAAAATATAAATTATATTACCGTCCACCTCTACTCTGCTAAATGCAACTATAAGGCATGAATACATTAAGATATTATAAACATTAACATCATGATTTTCTGTAAAGCTGCCTTGAAACAATGTGCAAGCGCTATAAAACAAATTTTACTTGACTTTGAAATGCTTTTTTTTTTGTCCATATAGTGGAAGTCAATGGGATCCAGTGTTGTTTGGTTGTCAACGTTCTTCAAAATATCATCTATGTTGTACAGAAGAAAGGAAAGCCACACAGGTTTAGAATGAGTAAATGATGACACATTTTAACCATCCAATCAATTCCCAAAAGGTAAAATCAACTCCCGCCCTGCATTGTTTGACTTGAGTATTGCATTTCACTTGAAAATACACCACATTATGAGAGCAGAATGGGTTGCGGAAGTGGTTTCATGTTGGCTTACAGGCTGATCTGATATTTACCCCTCTTCATACCATATCACACCTGAACACTGAGCCACAAAAACCCTGAACAGACCACAGCCGGAAACGCCTGGTTAACTCAAAGCTTTTTTAATAAAGATATAATCTTAAAGGCCGCCCGCTGCGGTTCTGCCTCCTCCTGGTAACACGTTTAGCCCCTAAAAAGCTCAGCTGCTCTAATTTTTGAAGAGAGATCTTAACCTCACTTAACTTTGCCCACGCCACAAGAGATTCCCCTCCAGTTCCTTGAAAACGTCCCTCCTCACCTGCACTCGTATAAATGGATGACATACATACAGGGTTTCATCCATCAAGAGCAGATGAAATATGAGATGTTAAGGAGCGGACCATGTCCTGGGGCGCTTCATAAATCCATATATCCTTCCCGCTCGGAGAACAGTGACAATGACCCAAAAACAGGCACATGGAACAAGTGCCACAAGAAAAGCAGGCAGGAGTACTGAAGCAGCCATCAAAACGGAGTAAATGTGCACACATAAGGGCTTTCTGTGACTTCTAGCAAGTTATGAACAAACATTCTTGCAGTAACTTCAATGGAATGTTTGTTCAAAGTTATATGCACTCTTAAAAATAAAGGTGCTTCAAAAGGTTCTTCAAGCAATGCCATAGAAGAACCATTTTTGGTTCCACAAAGAACCATTCAGTCAATGGTTCTTTAAAGAACCATCTCTTTCTTACCTTTTTATAATCTGAAGAACCTTATTCGCCACAAAGAACCTTTTGTTGAAACAGAAAGGTTCTTCAGATATTAAAGGTTCTTTACGGAACCATTTAGACAAAAAGGTTCTCCTATGGCATCGTGAAGCACCTTTATTTTTAAGAGTGTGGTCTGTAATAATAATGTTCTCAAAACGTTAGCATAAAAATGTTATTTACACATTGTTCATGGAATGTTATTCCTGAAATGTTTTAGTTGCAACATTTTTTAAATGTTACTTCTTGTTTCAGAATGTTAAAATGTAACATTCCCATAATGTTTGCCAAATGACAAAATGGAATGTTCCCCTAACGTTCATATAACCACGGCAAAACATTTTGAACGTTCAGAAGTAATGTTTTCTTAACTTAATGAACAAACAACATAAATAGAACATTCAAAGTTATTTGATCTGTAATAATAATGTTCTCAAAACATTAGCGCAAAAACTGGATGTTTTGAACATCAGAGAAGATTCAGAAGTAATGTTTTCTTAAACGACTTCCAGTAACGTAAATACAACGTTCATTCAAAGTTATTTGATCTGTAATAATAATGTTCTCAAAACATTAGTGCAAAAACATTATTTAGACAAAAAAATAAATAAAAATGTTCCTAAAACATTTTAAAATTGCTTTCATAACTTAATAAACAAACATTCTCCCAGTAATGTAAATAGAATGTTCATTCAAAGTTATCTGGCCTTTAATAGTAATATAGTTAATAAACATTGGCACAAAAACATTTACATTACATTCATTTGTACATTCATCTAGGCCTAATATTTTTTCAAATGTTACTACTTGTTTCAGAATGTAACAAAGTAACATTCGCTTAATGAAAATAAAATGGAATGTTCCATTAACGTTCACATAACCAAGAAAAAACATTTCTAAAACATTAAAAACTGGACATTTTGAACATTCAGAGAACATTTAGAAATAACGTTTTCATAACTTAATGAACAAGCGACTTCCAGTAACGTAAATACAACATTATCTGGTCTCTAATAATAACATTTTCAAAAGGTTATCACAAAAACATCAATTATGGAACTTTTTTTTTTTCCTGAAATGTTTTTGTCGGATGTTCATTAACGTTTTTTAATGTTACTATTTGTTTCAGAACATTCCGAGAACAAATAATAAAACTTAAATGTTCCTGTAACATTTGCATGACCAAGAAAAAACGTTTCTAAAACATTTTTAAACAACTAGACATTTTGAACGTTAAGTAGCAGCATTTATTTGGAACGTTACCAAAACATTCTTAGAACATTTTTTGTTAGCTGGAAAGCAGCTCCAATATATATTCACATTTAAGGTAGTATATTTCTGCACATTATCGCCTCTGGTGCTCCAAACTTTCAGATTTAACTCCTGCTGTTTCATTCTCACTCCAGGACAGCCTAACTCAAAAAAAGAAAAAAAAAAAAAAAAAAAAAAAAAACTGTATAATGCTCAATTAAATATTTACACGCATTTGCCTTTCAGCTGTTATTGGGCGCATTTAACAGTCTTTTTTAATATAGAATTCCCTTTGCCTGCTCCTCCAAAGCCCCTGGAGCCGCCGTAAGCACCCAATTCAAGGTTAAAAATATGTCTCAGCGCTGCAAGCGTTTCTCCATAAAGAGCTTCAATAAGAAATACTAATGCTGCAGTTTTATTTCGGTTCAATATTAATTTTACAATTACATACATATTTTGCATAATGTTTATTAATGATCCAGCTCCCTTTGGTGAGTACCTTTCCGGCGCGCTGCTCCACAGTGAATGCTTGCATCAGCAGCATCTGTGCTTCACTGTTCCTGCTCTCCGCAGATGCTACAGAGATGTAGTCTAGTACTTCAACTCTCTACAGCTCTATTGCAAACATCTAGACAGCCGTACTCACTGCTGTTTCAAAATGAAATCCGCAAAGATAGATTCACTCAAGAGAAACATTTAAAATATGCTTCTGTGCAATGCAAATGCTTTGATCTCATTACAATGCACTGTTGTACTCAACATCTGCATGTGCCGTGCATTTCTATGCTTTGAGTTTTGCATCGCTTGCTTATCAACATGTTAACATCAAGCTCTGCTGGAATCAACAGTCTCTTATGCATTTTGCATGCAATTTTCAAATGCATGGTTTTATTGCACACAATTAATTCATGCATGTTTAAAAATGCATGTTCATGTATTTTTGGTCAAATGCTTTGACCTCAATGTTTAATCAAAATGACCTGATATTCTCTCAGGAGGTGCATGCAGGCATGCAGGACTTCCAAACTTACGCTCGCCTGCATACAGTTTTGAGTGTTTTGAACAACCAGTGCATACAAGACCACAACAATACAATTACAATGATTTGGATATAACATCAAACCCTGAATGATCTAAAATGGAAACAATGGACTGCACTGGTGGCATCTATCAGACAACATGCACATAACCACAAACAAGCATTTACAGTTAAAAATAGCCGTTACGTTCTTGTATTCATCTTGTGGAATACTAATTAAGGATGCAATGGGAGGAGGGCAATGTGAAAGCTGTGAGCTGAATACACAGTCTCCAGTCTGATTTTCCTCGTGCGCTGCAGCCCAGCGTTTCACTGAGACGTTATTCATGCAGCGGCATGGGACTCTAAACAAGATGTGCCATTATTAAAATGGAAAAAGCCTCCATTTTGGCTCTAACTGTTCTGGCATTTCCTGCGTTCCCGAAGCCGAGCGGGAGGCCGGCGCTCTGAAAGGGCAGGTTCAATGTCAGCACTCAATGATTGGATTATTAATACAATTAAATCTGCACTCTTACACCGGACTGTGCCTGGACTCAAGAGCAGCAGTTATGTGGAGTGTAAAATTACTGTTGTTGTGCATGTCAAAATAATACGAGCGAAGAGAGGAAGGAAAATAAAACAGCCAGCTTGGTTTACCTTGAACTAGACTGAGTGGTTATGATGGAAACAGCATGAAATACACTCTTAAAAATAGAAGGGTTTTCACAGTGATGCCATAGAAGGTACATTTTTGTTTCTTCAAAGAGCCTTTCAATGACCAGTTCTTAAAAGAACACTGATTTGATGATTGATGTTAATAATCTAAAAAAACACTTTAAAGAACCTTTTATCCAATGGATGGAACCATCAATGCTGATAAAGATGCTTTATTAATTTTAAGAGTGTAAGCATTTACTTTCCAATTAAGACAATATAGACTCAATGGTCAAAATAGCTATTAAGGCATTGTTTCAGCAAACTCACATTCATATCTGGCCTTATTTTTACACTTTACAACAGAAATGACCAAAGGTGGAATGACATGATCTTTGAAGGAAAAAAAAAAGCATTTGAAGCATATTTTTCATTTTCAAGTTATATTTTTGTTGTAACATTTTTGTTAGATTTTTGCATTGAAATGTAAACAGTAATATGAGAAAATTTGATTAAAAATCTTTTTAAAAATAAATATACATTAGTGCTGGGCAAATATTAATCGCATCCAAAATAAAAGTTTTTGTGTACATAACATATATGTGTGTGTACTGTCAGGGCTCCAGACTGTGACCATTTTTTCTGCCCGCGCGACTAAATTCTGTGAGCGGTCGCACTGGCGCGACCACCGCGTTGCCCAGCTCATAAGTGTAATGTGGGACACTGACTAATGTGGGACACCTAAGCTTGATTGCGTTTATCTCTTCTTTTACAACATTACAATGAACATGATTGGTGTCGAATTCAAGCAGCGGTGTCAAGTTATTGAAATCACTTGACTTTCTGGAAATTATGTCAGAAAAGTGGCCATGAAAATCATCAAACAGAAAGTACCTCTTGTAAAGTTCACTCAAAGGTCAGTGACGTAGGATTTAGACAAAATTAATGTTAAGGATACAAATCTGTTATAAATAAAAAAAAAATGTTCTGAATTATCAAATTATATTTGTGATGTATTTGTATAACAAATTTTGCAATAATATTGTTAAAATGTGTTAAGAATATTTTCTATTTAAAGAAATCTTTGTCGAAGAAATTCATTTAACCAGTTTTAAATGTGAAGTTTGCTTTCTAAAAATTAAACTATTTCTAACACAAAACATAGTGTCCCAGATTTGAGCACGTACTGTCCCACATTAGAAAATCCACAAATTCTTAAACGATTTGGCACAAGGAGCACTAAAATGTGTTTTTTCCCCTTTAAGTACAACATCCGAAAAATTTCTTCTGATTTAGTTTGGAAACATCTTGGGGATTTCAAAATAGTATAAGATGTTGATTTATTGTTTTGGCTTCATATGGAAATATGATACACAAGTCAAAATTGCAAAAAGTGTCTCACATTACACTAATCCACCCAAATAGAGTGCAGCGCAATCAAACAGCTTTACTCTGGAATCAATGCTGATCTCGCGACACTGTTACAGCACAGCGCTGCGAGATCCAGTGAGAAGTGTTTGAATTCGCCGCAGATTGAATAAAGATTGCTGCGAGATCCAGTGAGAAGTTTTTGAATTCGCCGCAGATTGAATAAAGATTGCTGCGAGATCCAGTGAGAAGTTTTTGAATTCGCCGCAGATTGAATAAAGATTGCTGCGAGATCCAGTGAGAAGTTTTTGAATTCGCCGCAGATTGAATAAAGATTGCTGCGAGATCCAGTGAGAAGTGTTTGAATTCGCTGCAGAATGAATAAAGATTGCTGCGAGATCTGGTGAGATGCATTCAAATTCTGCACAGAATTCTGTTATAAACAGATCAAACAGCGCTGATGCAGAAAACCAGAAATAGTAATGATAACTATACCATGGGGTTTTGGCAGAAAGAGTCGAATGTTATTACATTATTCATTTCAGGGTTTGTACAACCTTTTGAGAGAGAAATTCAAGCACTTTTCAATGATTTTCAAGTATTTCACACAACTATTTCCAGCACTTTAAAGCTCTAAAAATGATCCAATTTAAATGTTGTTTTAAATGGGATGACCAAAATATACTGTGTGGTAAACAAACACTTATTTAAAATAAAATTTAAAAAGACATCAAAATGCCAGTAGATATAATCTATAACCAGTAGATGGCAGCAGAGAGGCACTTATTGGCTTATTGATCATTCATTTCCACTTTTTTTGCTTTACATTTTGATATTATAAAATCACTATTATAAAATATCAAATCATCAAGAAATCAGATTTTGCCAAAATTTTGCACTTTTCATGTGTATGAAATAAGAAAAGTCACAAAGTGCGTTAAAAAAAAAATAAATAAAAAAAATACAAAAAAAACTTTTGTTCAATTTGGAACTGAATCACAAAGTAAAGCGCGTTCTTTTGAAAATCGCTAAAGCTGTCGGTCAGTTCAATATAATAGGCTACTATAAAAGAATAATGGTACAGTTAATGACAGTAGATTATATAATTTTTCATATAAAAATATATTTTGCTCGTTACTGTTTTGAATAAAAGTAAATTTCGTACGCTTTCCAACTCAAGCTCAGTGCTTTACTGTCAAATGTGCATTACCAATGTAATATCATTAGTAACTGCACATGTTAATGCAGAACAATAGTATTTTATGATTAAATTATCTTTGTTATGTCTATAGCGCCTTATCACAACAGAAGTCATTTAAAGTTACCTTTCCTATAGAACAGGTCTATACCTTGTTCTTTTATTAAACAAACTCAATAGCCCTATGTTATTTATCTTATTTACATGACGGCATGTCATTTCTGTCTCTACGTTACATGGTCGCGCTCTCTATAACGTGCAGAGTTCAGATGCGCGCACACACAAATCGTATTTGTAAATATTAAGCTGCAAAAAGACTATTTAAATATGAATTCCGCATGTCTCTATGTTAGTGAATGGCGCAGCCGTGCGGGTTTGTTTACTACTCGTACTGAAGTGCGTGTGACGCTTCTGGTGATATTAACGTCTGCCGTCTCAATAAATGAGGACATAAATACATGAACAATAGCTACATGATCTCCAGAACTGCTCTGAGAGTCACTTCATGAGCATTATTTAAAAACATTTTTATATAATATACTTGGGCATAATGCAACAATTTCTTTTGGCCCACAGCCCTCAAAGTTTTGCCCTTTGATTAAAAAGCCTGCATTAAACCATGCGATCAGTAATCAATATCCTGTTTTACTCACAAATACGTCAATAAAATGGGTTGCAATCAGCGTTTCATGTTGACTATAAAGGTTCAAATGAATTCCTGCTGACACAGGAACAAAAGCAGGAAACAGAAGGACAAACCTGAACACTAAAACACTCAGCAAACATGATCCGCTCAATGAAAAACACACACACATGCCAGGTTCGCAATAAACGCCACAAAAAACGTGAGAAATAATTAGTGTGTCATTAAAAAAACAATTTGGCACGACACGGTCCTCGCGTGCAGCTCAAATATTTACGCCTCCTCTATTTAGCGTCACCGTAAATAAATCTCTGGGATTAGCACCGGGCATCGATGCTTGGCAATGGCAACAATTAAAAATGTCACCAAATGTGGGAGACGAACACATGGCGGCTCCGTCGCGCAAGGAGGAAACTTCTGCTCTCCTGCGCGGCTTTCATCTCTTGCCTCAGGCGGCCGAATGATGCCGAAGTGGGCCAATTTCTTGTCAAAAAATCTGGTCTACCCTTCAAGAAACAATGGCCTGATCATAATTAGGTCAGGAAAACACGGAAAGTGCTGCAGTGAAGTTAAACTAGGCCCAGCAAATTGTTAATGAGTCAAACGAGGGTCATTAAAACAGTGACAGTAATGGAGATATTCACCAGTGGTCAAACGAAGAGAGCAAGTCACGAAAACAAGCTACAAGCTACCAAAAAAGCCTTTGAAATTGGGACAGCGCTGGCCCATTGTGGATTAATTAGCTGTGTTTTTGAGCTCGACAGCGTCACCTACAAAGGGGCTTAACTTCGATGAACAGCAGCCGTTGTATTATTAGGGCTTAATCACCTAGCGCTTGTTTATTATTAAGCACGATGGTACGAAGCCGCTGGCGGATCACCTGTCCACCTTGTGCACCACAGCAGGCCTCTGCTGGTGAAGCGGCTGATTCATTAGCTTTTATGCTCATTTGTAGCCCACCCGAGGATGAGGGAGATTTCATTAGTACAGCGATGTTTACTCAGCAACTTACACACTGCTAACAAACAATCTTACACACACACGATGAACATCTACAGCAGCGCATATATATGCAGACTGTGACTAAAATGGTTGCAAATGCAACAGAAATGTAAAGATTTGCTTTTTTCATGGGAACAGATTTGGAGAAATGTTGCATTGCATCAGTGTCTCAGCAATGGATGCTCTGCAGTGAATGGGTGCCGTCAGAATGAGAGTCCAAAGAGCTGATAAAAACATCACAAGTAAACTCCAGTCCATCAGTTAACATCTTGAAGACAAAAGCTGAAATGAATCCATCATTAAAATGTTTTAAACTAAAATCCGAGTCCATAATCCATAATAATGCTTCCTCCAGTGAAAAAGTGTTCTGGTGTGAATCAGGAGAGAAATCTGGACAGATCAAGCACTGTTTACAAGCCAAAACAGCTCTAAACAAATATGTGGCTGGATTTTGATGTGAGAGACAACAGGAGATGGACTTATTAGCATTATTATGGATTATGGGCACGTAATTTAGTTAAAAACGTCTTAATGCTGGATTTGTTTCAGCTTTTGTCTTCTCCAGATGTTAACTGATGGACTGGAGTGCTGTGGATTACTTGTGGATTATTGTGATGTTTTTATCAGACTCTCATTCTGACGGCACCCATTCACTGCAGAGCATCCATTGCTGAGACAGTGATGTAGAGACACATTTCTCCAAATATGATGAAGAAACAAACTCATCCTAATCTCTGATGGCCTGAGGGTAAGGATGTTTTCATTTTTGGATGAACGATTCCTTTATCTACTTTTCTGTCATTTCAAATCAATATGAAATACAAATAATAAGCACTATTTACTTTCTACTCAGGCAATTAATACATTGTTTTTACCAAACTCACATTCAGATTACACCCTTTACACCATGCAATCACTTATTAATATCCTGTTTCACTCATAAATGTCAAACAGCATTTCATTTTGACTTTAAAGGTTCAAATGAATTCCTGCTGACACAGGAACAAAAGCAGGAAACAGAAGGACAAACCTGAACACTAAAACACTCAGCAAACATGAACCGCTGAATTATAAAAACTCCAAAAGTTCTATAGCATAAAGTATGGTTTTATAAATAAACATTAAATTATGAAATAAATAAATATTTGCTAGATGTATGACATTATTAATGCTGGAAATGCATCACAGTCTGCTAAAAGGGTTCATTGCATCTGTTTATGTTTTCATCAGTCATGATGCATGGCCCATGATGTCTGATTCATGAACAAATGACTCTGAATCAGTCAGTCAAGAAAAGCCATGATTCAGTTTCAAATGGAGTAATTTATCAATCTGAAATGATTCTGCATCTCTATGTTGATCTAGGTTGGATGTGAGCGTAGATGACTGTGTATCTAAACTGAGCAATTCTGTAATCTGCCAACTAATACAAAAGGTAATTTGGCTCCTAAACGATTCATGTTAGAGGTCGATGGCTTTCTAGTCTTGTTTTAGTACTGATGTGTGTGTGTGTGTGTGTGTGTGTGTGTGTGTGTGTGTGTGTGTGTGTTTTGCTGGAATGCGGTCACAGGAAGTCAAACACCTCAACACAATCGTTTGCAGAGCTCAGCCACAACAAATACTGAAAGGCCTGACTGGAATTCTACACAAGGGTGCAGAAATACTTTTGGCAGACGATGGTAAACTATCGCAACTTCGGGCGTTTATGCAACCTTCAAAAACACAAGTTAAAGCATTAGTCCACTTCCAAAATCAGAATCAGAATCAGAAAGAGCTTTACTGCAAAGCATGCTTGCGCATACAAGGAATTTGTTTTTGTGTCATAAGCTTCCAGTACACAGAGACAACAACACACAAACAATAAAAATGAGAATAAAAAAATACAATGTAAAATATAAAAAAAATTTTTTTTAAATATAATATGAAAATATAAAATGAAAATTTGCTGATCATTTCTCACACCGGCAGGAATTGAAGGTGGGGATTGTGAATGAACAGCACTCTCTCTGCCTTCGATACCATGACTGAGGTGCCCTTGAGCAAGGCACCGAACCCCCAATTGCTCCCCGGGTGCTGGAGCAATGGCTGCCCACTGCTCCGGGTGTGTGTTCACGGTGTGTGTGCGCGTGTTTGTTCACTATTCACTGCTGTGTGTGTGCACTTGGATGGGTTAAATGCAGAGCACCAATTTTGAGTATGGGTCACCATACTTGACAATACGTCACGACTTTCACTTTCACTTTACTCACCCCCTTGTCATCCAAGATGTTTATGTCTTTTTTTCTTCAGTTGCCAAGAAATTAAGTTTTTTGAGGAAAACATTAAAGGATTTTTCTCCATATGTGACCCGTTCTGGCAAAATGAGTCGGAATGCGTAAATTTACAAAAATTATTTCTTTTTATTTTCACATTCTCCATTAAAATACCTTCAAAATGATATAGGACTTGTTGGAATCGGACAAAAAATGACTGAGCTACAGCCGTTTGAAGGCAATACAGGCAGCAGATCTGATTTCAAGAAAAATCGAGTTAAAGATTCCAAAGCAAAATCACCAAGCAACGTTACATATTTTTCTCCAATCCTTTTCTTAATAATAATTACTTTAAATTAAAAATAAGAACAAAGATGCAAATAAACAGTAGTTTATTCAAGAGCAGGGAGTGATTCCGTCTTTTCTTTTAATGTTTGATTAATATTGAGACAGATCTATATTAAGACCTACTGTAACGCATGGATCAAATATAATGTTACACATCAGATTTTCCCACAACCATTACCTAAACGTTCATGTAAGACATAACAGATTATGACTGTTAGAATCTCGCCAAGATATATTTTGCAATAATGTACTTTATAAGGGAGATCGCGTGCTTGCGGAAAGGCGCGTCTTGTGCGTGCGCTTTGCAAATGTCAGTCAGCGCGATCGTTTTGTTTTCATCAGGGTTTAAAAATCATATTTTTACTAGTTTAGACTCATGTCATCGAGAATTCTATATGAATATTCACAAAGCTGGAATGCTGCGCTTTGCAACAATAGACTTAAGGAACTTGTGGTGAGAAGCAGCAGCAGTCGTCCAGAAGCGAGCAGAGAAAAGGTAGTCCTCTCAGAAAACATACAAATAAAGATCATTTTAGAAGTTTAATTACTATTTGGAGCATTGGGATCACTAGAAGAGGGCTTAATCAACTCATTTTAGTGAAAACCTCAAATTCGACCAAAACTGACATTTTTCGCTTCTTTTGCCTGTAGCTCAAAATAAGTCACATATAGTGGATTTCAATGGTGCTCAATGGATTGAAGGTTAAAAATGCAGTTTCAATGCAGCTTTAAAGGGCTGTAAACAATCCCAGCCAAAGAATAAGGGTCTTATGTAGTGAAACAATCGGTTATTTTCTAAAAAAAAATAAACATTTATATACTTTTTAACCTCAAATGCTCGTCTTGTCTAGCTCTGCGATGCGCATGGGTAATTTGTGCACTCTGGTTCAAAACAGTTAGGGTAGGTCGAAAAACTCTCACATTTTCTCCTCCAACTTCAAAATTGTCTTTTTTTGTAAAGGGCGTTTGACCTTCTTTGCACGTTCACTTTGTAAACATTGGGTCGGTACTTCCGCTGACAGTGTTGGACGATTTTGAAGTTGGAGTAAAAAATATATAAATGTTTTTTTTATTTTTTTTTTTAGAAAATAACCGATCATTTCACTAGATAAGACCCTTATTCTTTGACTGGGATTGTGTAGAGCCCTTTGAAGCTGCATTGAAACTGCATTTTTAACCTTCAATCCGTCGAGCAAGTCCACTATATGGAGAAAAATTCTGGAATGTTTTCCTCAAAAAACTTAATTTCTTGGCGACTGAAGAAAAATAGGCATAAACATCTTGGATGACAAGGGGGTGAGTAAATTATCAGCAAATTTTAATTTTGGAAGTGGACTAATCCTTTAACACAATCAGCTGCCCTCCTTCAGTTGAAACGCAGATCTAGTTTCAACCTCCCATGAGTCTTGGAAACACTCCATGAATATGATTTGGACTAATTAAAGGAAACTGACTAACCCAGCGGTGCTTGGGAAGATGACCAAGCTCAGAAAACACACAGGTGATGCCCGTCATGATGAATGCAAGCGAGAACAATGTGAATCAAACACAATGTGCTGCAGGACTGACTCCACGGAAGAGGCTGTTAACGGCTGTGTGGCTCAGGATATCCTCTGCGTCACGTCAAAATAATCTCCATAATGCTCATCCTGCTCTGGGGGCAACGGTCAATGAATCTGAACTGAATACTGACAATGCTTTCTTTCTCCAAAAGGAGCTTGAGCAATGGCCTACATCTGATTTTAGCCATTTTGTTTGCTCTGTAAAAAAATCATTGAAAATATAATAGTAGCTCTGTATATGAAATATTTCAAACTAACTCATGCAAACAAGCAAAAAACACTCATATGATTCCTTCTTTGCACTCCATTATTTGTGTAATATAGGACATTATTTGTGTCCATCATTTGTGTAATATTATTTGTGTAATATCCCAAACCTTTGGACCAATGAATTTCAGTTTTTTATCATGCATCTTCATTTATGTCAATTTATTGCACTCGTGTAACCAATTATTAAATATTTTATATCCAATCATAACTTAAAAAAAAAAAAAAAGGTTTTATATAAAAAAAATAAATAAAATAAACATATGGAAAAGTCAACTGAACAAATAAAAAAAAATTATATTCTAAACCTTTTTAAAAATGCAAATGGAAAAGTCGTGTGTGTGTGTGTGTGTGTGTGTGTGTGTGTATAACCAAATAAATTATAAACCAAAAATTATTCAGACTCCAGATATAATTTGATTTTTTTTTTTTTTTTTTTTTTTTGGGGGGTGCAGGACACTATAGTTGATTTATGTAAGTGAGGACAGCAAAATAAAGTAAACCGTCACATATTATACCCAAAAATTCTTCATACCAGTAAATATTTGGGACCAAAAATGTGATTTGACACTTTGACCTGACCATGTTTTATTACATACCTTTCTATCAAAGTTATCAGACATTATCAATATGAATTTGTTCTGACACAGTTTAACTCGAGTTCTTGCCATATTTTATTACCATTTTCTAAACTTTAGCCAATAAACTGTGATAATGTGATATGGATTTTCCATAAATAAATGAATAAAATTCCCTGATATTTCCAAGTTTTATGAGCGTTGGACCCCAATACTAGCAGAACTGCTTATGTGTCACACAAGCATCTAGTCGTCTCATATATTGGATTTTTGTGGGATTTGTATGATAGTGGGAATCTGGAGTTAATCTCACATCATATGTGAGCACTGCTGCCCCCATCAGGACACAACATACAGAACAAAACTACAAAACATCTGCAAAAACCATTCAGCTTACTGAGATTCAAGCCATATCAGGTTAAAACAACTACGTTATTATGTATATACGCATAACAAAATTTCATTCATGCAAAGGCATAAACACAAAGTCACAGTTTGATCTATTTAATCCTGCATCTCAAAACGACACGTTTCAACACTGAAGTCATTCATAAAAACAAATTAAAGCGCATGTAATGCACAGCTGAGGTCTTTAACTGGAACTGGTTTCTGCAAAACCATCTCAAACACTTTCATGGTGTTGATTAAACACACAGAT
>CM077263.1:786000-796000 GCA_039654775.1 Spinibarbus caldwelli | reverse complement strand
ACAACCTATAAACCCTGTGACAACTTGCCCCCCCCTGATGTTTATCTAAAATACTCCAGAGAATACAGCTCTTGACTCCGTCTGAATGTAAATGTATGTCAGTGTGCTTTCATTGTGTTACTGATATTACACAAATATGATACTTTGGTTTGGAGGACAGATTCCCTATAGGTTAAACAATTTATGCAACTGGACATTTGACTGGATGTGATATGGCCCTTGGGACAACTAGCCCCGGTGTGCTGTTTGTAGTCTGTGATGAATCAATAAGGATTAAAGAGGGCAGGATTCCCAAACTCTTCTCATGTAACACATTTGCTCTGATCCCTTTCCAAACACTCGTCCCGGAAGTTAAGAGACAGTTAACAGACCCACAGTATGCCTGACCTCTGACCTCTGACCTCTGACCCCTACAGCTCAGTGCTGTCCTGTCTTCACACACAAATGATGGAATCATCTCTCTTATTCTATTCCTATTTTTAGATGAATGATGAGCAAATGAAGTCTTATTTTGGCATGATTATTTGCATGAAGTTTTAAATAAAATATAAATTTACCTGTGTAGGAATTTTTTTAAAACTCTATTTTGTATTATTTATTATTTTTGTGTTTTCATGACTCTACTATTATTTTATGTACAATAGTATATATATATAATAGTACAATTAAAAAAAAAAAAAATATATATATATATAATAGTATAATAGTAAAAATAAATAATAATAATAACAATTTAAACATAATAATTTATTTGTAAATTTTATGACTGGTTAGAAAAAAACAACATCAATAGAGAAACTTAAAAACTTAAACAAAAAACAGACAAAAGGATGGTAACGGTGAAAATAATAAATACGTATTCATTAACAAATAAATGTAAAAGACTAAAAGACTAAAATGTGCAAATTTGTGTGTGTGTGTATTTTTTATTTTATATATATATATATATATATATATATATATATATATATATATATATATATAATAAAAATAGTTAATGAAATAAATTAAAATGAATGTTAACTGAAACAGAATAAAATATTTAAAAAATTAAATTATTATATTTCAGCTATGCAACATTTCTCAATTTCATTTAGTTTATCTTGATGCACTAAAATAACAAAAACTAAAATTGAAATAAAAATTTGTAAAAACTATATGGACATATTTTTTAAAAAACTAATAAAAATGACAAAAACACAACAAAATTACTAAGACTTTAAAAAAATAAAATGAAAAATACAAAAATAAAAACAATTAAATAAAAAATAATAATAATAATTTAAAATATATATTTTTAAAAACTAGCGCTATACTAAAGTAACTCTCAATGCAGATTGAGATTTTAGAAAATGATTTACTTTACTAATATTCTAACATATGAAAAATAGTCATAATAATGGTTGATGTGTCTGATCTCTTGTGTGTTTATGTCTCTCTATAGGAAGCATTTCTTCATAACCTGCTGAGTCGTGCACTTGTCTTCTGCTGACCGCAACACTCTCATTCGTGAATCTAAAGCGCTCTGGATAAGCATTAAACGCAGCGAACATACATGCAGATCACACACACTTCTGACCCAGACTGTCTGATTAATGAGAGATTCACAGACAGAGACTCAGACAGACGTTCAGCTCTTCTGCTGCATCTATTCAGACGTGAAAGCGCTCAGATGAATGAGTCTCAGCCTTCAGACGCTCCTGATGACCACACGCTCTTTCAGAGGCAGGTTAGAGTTTCTTAAGGACACAGAGACGTATGAATCTGCATCTGTATAATTTCTAAGGCTCTAAATCATCAAACTTTGCTGTTAAACCTGTTTCTGCTCCATGTCTTCTGTTATCTGATTGATAGTTTAGAGTTTTTTATCCAGTCAAAGCTCTATTAGTGTAATTGTACAAATCTCCACCTTCAGCTTGTTTTTGCTCTGAAATCTTGACTGATTTTTCTCAAGTAAACATCAGAATAACTGCAGTCATATTTCCAGACTGAAGCAGCTCAGCTTTACTTGATTCTCCATCAATCATGTTTTAGTCTCAAATCTGATCATCAGGATCTTTTGAGGAGCGTTTGTTTCCAGAAGCTTTACTTTCACTGTTCCTGAGCGGAGGAATGATCTTCATCTCACATCTTCTGAGGAGCGTTTATTTCTTCATCTCTCAATCAGCATTGCATTATATGTTTGGATCATTTCAATCTCATCTTACTGAGACAAATTATTGAAGATATAGTGACCGCTGATATTTAGATTATTTTATGTCAGTATCTGCTGTACTGTTAGAAAGATCTCAGTGATTTACATCACAAGCAGCAGAATTCCATCTGATAGAAATATCAGCATCTGCAACAAATTTATATTTTTGCTCAGTTTGAGTCTCTGAATAAAATTGATGTTTTTCATATTCTCATCAAATATTTACTTATTTATTTATTTATGTATGTATGTATGTATGTATGTATGTATGTATGTATGTATGTATTTATTTATTTATTTGTTTGTTTATTTATTTATTATTATTATTATTTATTTTATTTTTTTTATTAAGTTTTAATTGTTTTAGTACTTCAACTTAAACGAAACAAAAATGAAAAATGTTGTCTTGGCAACTAACTGAAATAAGATAAAATATAAAAAACCTAAACTTATTTAATTTCAGTTTTCAACATTTCTAATTTTCATATATTTTAAGATGAAGCACAAAAAAAAAAAATTAAATAAAACTAAAAACCCAAAAAATATCATTACTTGGCAAAATAAATATTAAATGAAATAAAATAAAATATTAAAAAAGTAAACTTATTTTTACTTTGTTACTGAGGCAACATTTCTAATTTTCATATATTTTAAGATGAAGTACTAAAACTAGAAGAAAAAAAAACAAACACATGTTTTTGATGTACTTTACATAAAATAAATGTTACATATATCTTTTTGGTCATATAAATATCAGCATCAGCACCAAATTGCATATTTTTTCTCGGTTTGTTAGTTGTTTTAACAAACTGTTTAATAAACTGTTCCATTAAAAAATTAGATTTTTCTATGATTTCATATGTCAGGGTAAAATACAGTTCACCATTAGTCACATATTCCTTGAATATTTATGAGTGTTGAGGAACTGAGAGACTGCATTTGATGAGGACAGATGTGCTCAGAATAAGGCTCTTTTGGAGAGTAGAAGCACATAAATGCCTCTATATTTAGTGTCCTGAAGGGGAAGCAAGGTCTGTAAACATGTAGAGTTTCATTCAGAACAAACGCATCGGCCTCAGTCGCTCATATTCAGAGAGAGACCTTGAGCTGCAGCAAACAAACACAGCTTTGAAAAGCTACCAGCTGTATGCGGGTCTCCAGCCTCACTTTGGGAAAGTTTGCTGTTAAACAAGGTTATTAAATTTAAAGCTGGCACGGTAATTGAATTTCATCTGAGTTTTGGATGTCGAGACCTCAGAGGCAGAAACTCCAGCTCAGTCTGCCCTTCTTTGTGTGTGTTTCTGAGGAAGGACATGTTCTGAGCAAACGCTGATGTTTGTGAAGGCAGATCTTCTAGATTATATCAGCTCACTGAAGTGCTAAAGCAACAGGAACAGACAGATAAATCGTGTTGTTTGATAGATTATGTCTGTTGTGTACCTCACAGCGTTTCCTTAACAAGGTCACGAAACAAATACACTCAAACTCCACAAAATCAACTGTTTGTCTCATGCTGACATTTCTATTTCACAGCAGATGCACTGACTTCCCGGGAAATATAAGACAAACTGATATACATTTAAATGCCTGTGATTACAACATACCTTTATCATCAGCATATATATATATATATATATATACTGATGAGAATTGGTGTAGAAACAATTTTCACTCAGATATTGCTACTAAATTTCAATTAAACTTTCAAATTAAACATGAAATTGTTAAGTAGAAACAAACTGTATTTTCTTGTAAAACATACTCCAATGATCTTTGGTCTTATTTACAGCTTAAAAAAAAAACTTTTTATATATATAAAAATGTAAAAAATGTTAAATTATTAGGGTACAAAGTTTTAGTAATTTTGCTTATATACTGTATATACGTGAAAAGACATCAGAAATCCGGCGCCAAGAAAAGAAGAAAAAATAAAAAGATGAAAACGAAGCCCATGTGTCACTTTCAGGTAGGCTACATTCATAATCCTGTGAAACTTTTCTGGGTGTTGAGGTTAATAACATAATAAAATCAATCAGACAATTGTATTAATAAAATAATAGCATAGGTAACTGTCTAGAGCTACAATTGTAATTTGTAAATAATATAATTTAATTACAATTTATTTATTTATTAACTTTTATATTTTATTAAGGTTCTATTTTGACTCCTAGTAGGTGTTTTTTTTTTTTTTTTTTTTTTTTTTACTTCCATAATATTTGAGGGTGAGGGCACAACAATACAATCCTGCTTAGGGCACCATTTGGCCAGCAGCGGCCCTGTATATATACATGCATAAATACATAAATACATACATTTTTATTAATTAGTTTTAGTTAAAAATGGGAAATGTTGGAATAAAATTAAGTTTAAGGTTTTATATTATATTTTTATTCCATTTTATTTCAGATAAAAATCTGAAAGTACTTGCTTATTTTCATTATTAATTACAAAGAACCAGCAAGTAACATATGTGAAAGTAACAAATGTGAAATTTTGAAGTAGAAAGACTGAAATAGTATTTTCTAGTAAAATGTACAATAATGGTGTGTGGGGGGGGGGGGTGTTTGATTTTAATCAGAGCCTGTTAAAATCAAACACATCTGGCAAACTGACACACAGCTTCTTTGTTCTTTACACACACACACATATATACTGTATATATATATATATATATATATATATATATATATATATACAGTATATATGTGTGTGTGTGTGTGTGTAAAGAACAAAGAAGCTGTGTGTCAGTTTGCCAGATGTGTTTGATTTTAACAGGCTCTTTGAGATGTATTTTACTGCACTTTTTAGAAATACAGCAGGAAACCTGCAGCTGATTATTACATTATTACTGTACATATGGAGCAGAAGTTGCTCACGGCTGTTGTGCGGATGAGAATACGTCTCTCACATCTATTCATGGACAAAATGAATGGCCACATCAAGCCTGATTGAGAGTATAGAGAAATGAAGGACAACAATTCAATGCCGTAATCTGCTTTGTGCTTGTAAAAAGCATTTTTCTTTTCAAAATTACAGCTTTCCATTTCCAAACATACAGTGTAGGATTGAGTTCAGAAACGCAGATGTGTTTTGATCAGGTTCACAGATATTCAATAAAGAGCTCCTCTTTTTTCCTTCATCAGAAGTTCAACATGTTCCTGCTTTACCAGAATTTTATATCGATTTCATTCATGACAGTCAAAGGACAATCAGAGAAAGGGCTCATGGGAAATCAGTGTCTGCCGTTTATAAAGCATTCCTCATGTTACACATTCACTCATAGAGAAGAAGCGACTTGTGATTGCATTCTTCTTGATAAATGCCTTGGGAGTAAAAATACACAGAAACATCAGATAATGTTTCAATATTGCAAACGCTCACATTGTTCTGTGGTTTAATTAATGATCTTTTTTGATCTTTTATAAGTGCTAATAACCCCAAAATCCACACATTGATTATGTATCACGATATACAGAATGACTGAAATGAAGTCTCAATATAATACAATAAAATGTCTTCTTCATCGGTGCAGTGTTATTTTAGTATCATTGACGTACTGTACTGTTATAGTATTTTGTTAATATTTTAAATTAGGTTTTATTTTTACATTTTCTCTTTAATTTTGGTTAAAGTTTTAGTAATTTTATTGTTTTTGTCATTTTTATTATTATTTTTATGTGTATATAGCTTTTATAAGTTTTTATTTATTAGTTTTATTTTTAGTTTTGGTTATTTTAGTGAAAGTTATTGCTGAAATAAAAATAAATAGATTTTTTTATATTATATTAGCATTATATTATATTATATTAGCATTATATTATATTATATTATATTATATTGTGTCAGATAATTTTTTATGGTTTTAGTTAATAATAACAACTCTGCATCAGAGTTATGAATTAAAATGCCTTTTAAATTTAAGGTAAAACAGGAGGAAGATGAATTGGAATGTAAGGAAGTAGAACTAGAATGAAAAGAATGACTGTAATTTTAACTATAAAAGCAAAAATTGTAAGGATAAACTCTGAATATTCATAGACAGATTCAGTTTGAGATCAAGCCAATAGAAGCTAATTCAAATTCACATGCATGAACTGAAAGAGAGACAGTTTTTTTTCTTTCTGGATGTTGCACAACACCATTGTGTATGTCATTTGTTTTTTGTACTTTTGCCATATGAACTGCACACAGGGGTATCATTGGTTTCGTCATGTGATTATTATAATAACTCCAGCATGATTGAGTTTCCCACAGAGACACATGTTCACCACTAGAGGGCAGATCCTCACTAGAGTCCAGCAGATCTGAATGATAGTGCATTGCTAATGAACTGACATTTACAGTGCATATACAGGGAATAAACAGAACACAGATGTTGATGACATCATCATGCACTTATGAAGGTATAAAGGTTATTGTCCAATCGGTAACACAAACACAAGCTCTTCAGTATCTCCAGCTCAATCTCAATGTTTCAATATCACTCTTAAAATAAAGCTCCTTTATCTGCATTGATGGTTCCATCAAGAACCTTTAACATCCATATAATCTTTCCACTGGACAAAAGGTTCTTTATAGTGGAAAAAAGTTCTTTGTTTCACATTAAGAAAAATGGTTCTTTTAAGAACTGATCACTGAAAGGTTCTTTGGGAACCAAAAATAGATCTTCTATGGCATCAGTGTGAAGACACCCTTTAGGAACCTTTATTTTCTGGTATAGAGGTGTTTGTTTGAGGCGATCTGGGGGATGATCTGTTTGCCTGACCAGTGGATTAAACTTTGTTTGGAATCAATCATTTTCAAATTGCTCTCTTCACCTAAATTAATTTGCATTTATTTCAAGTGTTTCCTTCCCATCTCACAGGAACATTCTCAGAACTTCTGGGAAGGTTCTCTCAGAGTTTTTCCAGTAACTTTAATAGAACATTCTTTCAAAGTTAGCTGGTCTTTAAGAATGTTCTCCAAACGTTAGCACAAAAATGTTATTTATACATCATTCATGGAATGTTTTTCTCTGAAACATTTTAATTGGATGTTTACATTTTTAAATGTTGCTACTTCTTCAGAGAACATTTAAAAGTAACATTCACATAACATTTGCAAAATGATACAATGTAATATTCCCTTAAGATTTGTATAACCAAGAAAAAAAAAAAGAAAGAAAAAAAAACATTTAAAAAACTGGATGTTCAGAGAACATTCAGAAATAACTTTTTTTTCTTCTTCTTCTTTTTTTTTGCAGAGCTGGTAAAATGATCCTGGAAACGCAGAGGAACAAAAGGCGAGCAGGTCCAAGTCTACCGCGTCCAAAATCCAGAGCGAGCCTGACAAAGACAAACTAGTTTAATCAGCATCCAAGAAGAACGAGACGAGGTAAATAAAAAAGAGTGGAGCAAACAAACCGAACGGTGTGAAATCTGCCTGCGTGCTTTCATAGTGAGCACAGGCCATTCTGAAGGTGAGTGTTATCTGTAGAAACACACTCACACTCATTAGTCACACTGTCATCGTCTGGTGCAATTAATGCAACAGTTGCATGTGCTGGACTGCAGTGTGAAGCAGGGAAACTGAGCAGGTCGAGTCTGAATGTGTTTGGGCCTGAAGCTCTTCTTCACACCGGCTCTGAGGTGTGTGTGTGACGAGTTTGAGCTTGTCAGAGTGTGTGAGCAGGACATCTGTGATGATGGAGGAGGAGGAGATCTGAACAGAGATCTTATCACTCAGTGTTGTTCTTTCAGAGCTCAGTTGGGTTTCATTACATAGCATTACATCTGTCTCAGATGTTTGAACACACACACAGACAAACATACACACACACACACACACACACAGAGACGAACATACACACACACACAGAGACAAACATACACACACACACAGACAAACATACACACACACACAGACAAACATACACACACACACACACACAGAGAGAGACAAACATACACACACACACACTCTCTCTCTCGTGCACACACACACACACACACACACACACACACACACACACATTGTAAAATTGTCACATTGTCATTGTAAAATTCCTTAGGAGAATTTAAAACAGACATCTTAAAAACAGTCAATAGTTGTCATTCAAGAAGAGTAAAGAGCTGTATGAATGCGGAGCCGCTCAGATCATTTGATGAGAGATGTTTGAGTTCATATTAAATCTCTGGGTTTTGATTGCACTGACTTTTATCTTGACAAATCTGAGCACAATTTGAGACATTGTTGAGATCTCTTCTGAAACTCTACAGGAGACAATATTAGAGGTCTTATTCTTCTTGTCATTCAACACAAGAAGAATTAAAGGTCACAAATAAACAGAGCATAAACAAACATTATATATATATATATATATATATATATATACTTTAATCAGGGTTATTATAGCTGACTAAAACTAAAATTAAACAATTTGGTTTCCTGGAATAAAATAAACTACAAATAAATGTTTTAGTTTAACATGATGTACTAAAATAACTACAACTAAAACTGAAATAAAAATGGAAAACCAACTATATTTAGAAAATAAATGAATAAAGAATTATGAAAATTACTAAAACTTTAAAATTAAAATTTGAACATTATGAAAAAGAAAACTGAAATTAAAGATGAAAACAAAAAATGTGAAAATAAAAACCGAGTGAAAATATTAATAACCAAAATGAAAATGAAAATATGAATATGAATTACTGATACAGACGCAGATGCATCACTTCATTATGAAGCTCTGATTGATGTCAAGATCTTTGACTGGATCTTCAGATAAACTCCATCTACTCACAGAGTTCATGATAATTACACCATTGAATCCAGTAGCTTTAATAAATGGATTTCATTTCTCTGAAAACATCTACTTACATTTAATTACAAATTATTGCTACAGATCCTCAGGAACTGCATCCATCCTAAAGTGGCTCATGAAAGCCATGACCTTCACAATCAACAGAACATATTTCTTTACCAATCAGCGAAATATTTTTTTCAGAAATGAACTTTGAAGTGTAATGTTTCTTGAGGATCAAGAGTGCAGGTTCAGCATTATAGAGCGGCAAGAAACATTACACTTCAAGGCTGTTTTCTCATATGGTTAATAAGTGGAGCTATATGAGCAGAAATATCAAATAATGGCCTTTAATAAAGCATGTGGTTCAAACTGTTTTTCTTTTAAAGAGCGTTTGTTTCCAGAAGCTTTACTTTCACTGTTCCTCAGCGGAGGAATGATCTTCATCTCACATCTTCTGAGGAGCGTTTATTTCTTCATCTCTCAATCAGCATTGCATTATATGTTTGGATCATTTCAATCTCATCTTATTAAGACATATTATTGGAGATATAGAGCGACCGCTGATATTTAGATCATTTTATGTCAGTATCTGTTGTACTGTTAGAAAGATCTCAGTGATTTACATCACAAGCATCACGATTTCATCATATAAAAATCAACATCTGCAGCAAATTCATATTTTTGAGTCAGTTGAGCTGTTTTTTTTTCTCCATATTCTCACTGTCAGACTATATGAGCCATAAAAGCCTGATGCATCAAATATGAAACAAAACATAAAAACACATATGCAAACACAAAGGTTCAATAAAGTGTTTCATGTGTCAGGCTTTACAGGGTTAATGCTGTACAACAGACAGCAAAAAAAAAGAGACTGATACCATCTTATATATGCATATGCATTTTTGTTTCCTTTTTCTATACTGAATGATGATTTTTCTTGTTTTATTTTCCAGTAATAGTCACACGCAGCACTGCTGGGTTTTCAGAGACAGGAGGCGCTACAGCAACAGCTCTGC
>CM077263.1:776000-783500 GCA_039654775.1 Spinibarbus caldwelli | reverse complement strand
GATAGTTATAGAGCACCTGAAGACCTCCATCCAGAACCTCTTTGATGGGTTTCAGCAGGGGATTGTGTCTGATGCGCAGACCTTTATCCAGCGGATGGCAGGCGAGTTTCTCAAGACGTCTTAGACGATGCATCTCCGGAGGAATGTTCTGGATGTCATTGAAATCCACGTTTAGGAGCTCCAGTTTGGTCAAACGGCAAAGCATCTTTGGAAGCGAGTGAATGCAGTTTTCCTCAACAATAAGGATCTTCGAGTCAGCCAATGCTTGAATCTGATCAGCAATGTTTTCCAGTTTATTACAAGCTAGTTGCAGGAACACCAGGCTTTTCATTGTGTAAACGCAGCTAGGGATGTGAGTGATGAGATTGTGGCTCAGGTTGAGTTTTTTTAATCCAACGAGGGATGAAAGTGAGGCCGGGAGACTAGTTAACTGGTTATTAGCCAGACTTAACGCTTCCAGTTTGGTGCATGAACCCAGCTCTTCTGGAACGTCGCTCAAACGGTTGCGATATGCAAAAAGAACCTTTAGGTTTCTCAGTCGTCTGATTTCAGGAGGCAAACTAGTCAGCTGGTTTCCCAAAGATTGAGCACCACTAGGTTTTGCACTGAACCCAAAGATGATGGAACGGATTGCAATGCATTGAGCGATAGATTGAGCTTCTGCAGCTCTCTTAGCTCCCATAATTCCTCTGGAAGATCCATTAAGCTGCGTCGAGCCAGACTGAGCACTTTATATCCAAAATTCATGGTCGTGTGTTTGCGAATGCGTTCGACCGTCGGAAGATTTTCGTCTGGAGCGGCACTCTTTCTTCCTGATTGCTTTGATTGTCATTTTCAGCACTTTTGGATTTCTTTCCACCCATTTCTGCTCTCTTTCTTGCCTAGATGTTCCTTCTCATCTTTCTAACTAAAGGCAAGAAATGTGAAGGATATTTCCAGAGACGTTTGGCATCTCAAATACACGATCGGAAACATATCAGTGTGTCAAACAACACTGGCTTGGCAGCTCTTACTGAGTTTCAGCAGCCTCTCATCCAGTTGTTCCTGTCACTTGAGCGATGATAACTAACCTTGATTGTGCTTAGAGACGAGGACGGACATTTCTGGAGTGAAATACGAGGGTGTTGCTCTCTCATTGACACTCTTGACCCAAAATAAAGAATAGAGCTTAAAAAAGAATAGAGTTTAAAAAAATAGAGTTTTAAAATGGACAACTGTTTGTGATAAAGTTAGCCTGCTTTTAGGGTTATTATTGTTAACTAAAACTACTGAAACTATATTAACATACTTCAACTAGATGCTTAAATGCATGACTTTAAATCTATTAAATGTTAACTAGAATAAAATATTTTTAAAACTTCAAATCGTTGCTAAAGTAACATTTCTTATTTGTGTTAGTTTTAGGTTTAAAAACTAAAAACTAAAATAAAAAATAATAAAATATTAATATATATTTAAAAAAAACTAATTCTAATTTTAGGTTTGTTTAAAAACTAAAACTAAAATAAATAAATAAAAAATAAACACTAAAGACACATTTAAAAAAATACTGATTTATGTTGTTTGTTTAAAAACTAAATAAAAATAATAACTAAATAGACATTTGAAAAAAACAATAAAAACATTAAATTAGTTTATGTTTAAAAACTAAAGCTCAAATAAAAAATAAACACCAAATAGACATTAAAATACAAAAACTAATTTTTAATTATTGTTAAGTTTGTTTAAAGACTAAAATAAAAATAAAAACAAACTACATATTTAAAAATAAAAACTAATTTCTAACTTTTGTTAAGTTTGCTTAAAAACTAACTAAATAAATAAATAAATAATAAACACCAAATAGACATTTAGAAAAAGAAAAACTAATTTCAAATTTTGTTATGTTTGTTTAAAAAACTTCTGTCACAAAAACAAATTCCTCGTATGTGTAAGCATACCTGGCCATAAAGCTCATTCTGATTCTGATTCTGAAAAATAAAATAAAAAATGAAAACTAAATATACACATAAAAAAAACAAAAATAAAAAAACACCACAAAATACTAAAATTGTAACGAAAATTAAAATGAAAACATAAAACATAAACATCAAAACTAGTTTGAAATATTGATAAAAACTATAATAGCATACCAATGATACTAAAATAGCCCTGCCTACTTTCCTAATACATCTTTATCAGCACAAACACAGATGCTTGACATAAACAACTGAGTTATTTATAGATCAAATCCTCCGACGGATGCTGACCTGCTCGAGCAGTTTCTGAATGGAATTTGCTTCTATACTGAGCTTCATTTCACGTATGTAAACAAACACTCAAAGCGTTTGTCAAAGCAGCAGTGAAATATTCATATATGTTCTTTACAGCTAAAGTTCAGTAGAAGCCTGTAACTTTACTCATGATTTCTCACCGTATTAAATGGCCACAGATGTGGATTAAAGGCTTATGAATGGAGTTGCAGTTCAATATTAAGTGGCATTTGTGGGACATCAGTCGGAGGTTCTTGGCCGTGTCTCTTGGCATCTCATGGCCCATCGGCCCAAATAATCAGAAATCCGCAACGTTCCACCCTGAATAGAAATGCACACAGATGGAAATCAGTGCTTTAGAGCAATGCATCCGCTTCAGTAGCAGAGTTATTATAGTTCATTAAAACTAAAACTCAAACCATAAAAAATAGGTTACCTGAATTAAAAGTTATCTGAAATAAAATATATAAAAGTAAAAAGTTATTTAATTTAGTTGGTAAGGCAACATTTATATTAATTTAGTAAAAATGAAATTAATAAATAAAAATTAATAAAAACTGTATATCTATTGACATATTTAAACATATTTTAAAACAAAACAAAAAACTAATAAAAACTACAAAAAAGTAAAACATTAACTAAAATGAAAATGGAAAACACAAATTAAAAACTGATTCAAAATACTAACAGAAATTATAGATATATTCATTAAAGAATTTTTAAAAAAATCACAAACCACAACAAAATTACTAAAACTTTTACATTAAAATTAAGATGGAAAATAATACATTTTCCATTGATAAAAACTAATTCAAAATAGTAAAAGAAATTATATAGAAATATTTATAAGAAAATAAAAACAAATCACAAACCACAACAAAATTACTAAAACTTTAAAATTAAAATGGAAAATACAGAAATAAAAACTAATTCAAAATATGAATAGAAACTATATAGAAATATTCATAACAAAATCAATAAAAATGACAGAAACACACAACAAAATTACTAAAACTAACCAATATTAAAATAAAAATGGGAAATATGAAAATAAAAACTAATTCAGAATATATATATAAACTACATAGAAATAATTATAAAAAATTAAAATGACAAAACACAACAAAATTACTAAAATGTCAATCAAAATTAAAATGAAAATGGAAAATACAAAAAAAACTATTTCAGAATATTAATAAAAATATTTAAAAATATTTCAAAGAAGAAACAAAAACTAATAAAAATGTAAAACAACAACAACAAAATGATTAAAAAAAAAATCAAATTCAAAATATTGACAGAAACTATAATACTATATCAATGACACTAAAAATTCTTCAGTAGTTAAAGTGTGTTTAACTGGTTTATTTCAAGCAGAAATCTCTTAAGAACCCAAACCATGTTGATGATCCGTCATTAACGTCATCACACGTAAGTTTAGCATGTGTGTCTATTTCAGACTGGCTTTTATAGCTTTATTCTCACAGGGTTCATTTATTTAACAAATTACATAATAACATTTGAGATCAATTTCAGCTGTACAGTGGCAGACAGAAAAATGTAAAGCTGTTAACAGCCGAGTCTGGAGTTAAATAAATCATTTATCTTCAGACTCAGACGAGAACATGCTGACGTGAGTGAAAGCGCTGAGGGTGATGCAGATAAACAGATAAACACGGCTGCTAAATGTGGGTCAGAAACATCAGAGCCACTGTGTGTACATACAGCACATTGATTCTGTTTCACTTTGTAGACAAACTCCTGAGGAAAAGCTTTACTGTGCACATCAATCAAACACACACGTGTGTAAATATACAAACGCATTTGAAGAACACAGTCTGCTGTATAAAGATGCCCTAAAGCAAACGCATGTCACGACTTTTTACAATCACTTACAATGTATATACACTACCAGTCAAAAGTATTTAAATAAAGTAAGTAGACTCTGTAGTCTCTTCTGTTGACCAAACCTGCATTTACAGGTGCATCTCAATAAATTAGAATGTCATGGAAATGCCACGCTGAATTGAGGCAGTAATTAAAGCAAAAGGAGCCCCTACCAAGTATTGAGTACATATACAGTAAATGAACATACTTTCCAGAAGGCCAACAATTCACTAAAAATGTTTTTTTTATTGGTCTTATGAAGTATTCTAATTTGTTGAGATAGTGAATTGGTGGGTTTTTGTTAAATGTGAGCCAAAATCATCACAATTAAAAGAACCAAAGACTTAAACTACTTCAGTCTGTGTGCATTGAATTTATTTAATACACGAGTTTCACAATTTGAGTTGAATTACTGAAATAAATGAACTTTTTCACGACATTCTAATTATTGAGATGCACCTGTACATACACTCTGAATGCTTCACCTTCTTCTGACATTCTTTCACTTCACTTATAAAGTCTGTAATACAAGCAGACTCACTGTGTTGACATGAGAAAATAACTTGCAGACAAATTTATGTCATTCGTGTTAAAAGGTTTAGAAGTTTGTGTTTAATAGCTAAACTGACCGTATTACTCACACATACCGTATTTACCCTATTTCAACATTTAATTCTGTCTCGATCTGATCAAAGATTCATGAACCATCATTTCAGATCATCATTCAATTTGCGAATTGATTTGATGGTGAAGTTCTGATCTGAATCGAATCGAACCCGCTTCGAAGTCCAGGGCTGTATCCGATATCACCCCCTATACCCTCATCCACTATTCCCTGCATTAGTCCACTCATACAGTTCACTTGAAGGAGTGAATGAAAACGAGTGAGTGAATTCGGACACTGAGTGCACCGGAAGGACTGCCGCTTTTGCATATTTGCTTGCTGTTTAATAATCATGTGAAACGGGCAGCTGCAGTAAGATTGAAGGATTTATCTTGAACTCTGTCACAGAAAATATGTATAAACCCTAATAGTCAATTTACAGTTCATTTGTACCTGTGTTGTATTACACCGTGGACGAGCACTTCTAAAATAAATGAATGGATGATTCAGCTGCGGGCGAGACGCGGGAATTCATTCGGCGCGCGACTCTCGCAGTGCATTATGGGATTCTCTAGCCGTTGAGTGTACATCGGTTGTACACTCGTTTTTGCGGTGCATTGTGGGATTGAATGAGTGCACTCGAGAACATCCACTATGACCCTGCGTTCCATTCGGAAGGGCTCATCCCTATGCCCTAATCCCTTCAAAGGGGTTTACCCTCCGGAGTGAGAGCTTCGAAGGGCTGAAGGGTGTAGGGGACCAAACAACTGTTTCTTGAAGTGCCCTTCTGCGTCATCATACGGAAGCACTGTCATCATGCAAAGAATCTGTGCAAAGGATCATGGGAGCCCGAAGTGTCCATCAGTTGTACCCTTTGAAATCCTTCATTCCGAAGGGCCCTTTGAAGTGGCTAGTTTTGAGCACTTCGGTTTGGAACGACCCTTCAATATGGCGGCCATGATTGTTTTCACTCCGAAGTGCCCTTCGGAGGGCGATATATCCCGTTTGGAACACACCGTGGTTTTGAACACCACTTAAAATGGCTGTCCCCTCAAATAGTGCACTATTTAAGGGTATAGGGGGCGATTTCGGATACAGACCAGGATCTGAATCAAATGATTCGCGATACATGCTTTGAAGTCCAGATCTGAATCAAATGATTCACAATACGCAATCCGATGGAGCGCATCGAAACTGTGAATCATTTTGTGACACAATGGTTTAACTGATTCAGAGTTTCGAAAAGCTCTGTTTCGCCCATCACTGCTTTTTAAAATCATTACAAACAATATCGAAATTTGAAAATGAAAGGCTTTTCTGATCTGTTTTTGCTAGTGAATTGTTTCAACTGAATGATCGAAGTCATGAGTTTGAATCAATCGGAGCGGTTCCAGTGTAAATGACTCACTCAATTGAATCAGTTTGTCTGTTCCTCCTCTTTTTGCGTCTTCAGTCCAGTGTTGCCAACTTAGCAATTTTGTTGCTAAATTTAGCAACTTTTCACACTACCCTAGCAACTTTTTCTTCCAAAAGCACCTAGCAACAAATTTAGCAATTTTTAAAAATTTATTTGGCAACTTTTAGCAACTTTTGATAAGTGACTCAGACAATAAAAAGGCACACATTTTCCATCCAAATTACACAAAAAGAGGAAACCAAAGATGCCTAGCAGTACACACATCACGTGAATCGAGTTCTCTATTCGAGTTCTCTATCTGCTATTTTCAATTGTTCAATTTAATAATAATTTAATAATTGTTCATTTATGATACACTTTGTTAGTAGCGTGTACCTGTGATTGTTGATCAGTTAGAACACTGTTAGAAAAATAGAAAAGATACGGGTAATTTTCCAGAACATTATCCATTATCCATGGTAACCCAGTAACCCGAAAACACAATGTGTCATTTAAATGCAGGTAAAAAACCAATACAGAAAATTCTTTCATATTAACATAGTAGATTGTGCCCTATTTGTACAGACTTTAGAGTGTAGTATACTAACTAACCACTAATACACTACTTAAAGCATAATTGTTGAGAATGTGTAGTATTACTAGCTTACTAGCTGTTCAATTATTCATTGTTTAAAACAGTTATTTATATTTTAATATTATATTATGCATATTATTTTACAAACAAATCTAAATTAACATATATAAAATATATTTTTTGCTGAGATTCAGTGTTGCCAATTTAGCAATTTTGTAGCTAGATTTAGCGTCTTCCCCACCCCTTTTGAGACTTATTTCAAAAGTTTAGGGACACATATAGCAACTTCTTGGACAAACCTTCTCTAAGTTCTCATCTTGCCCTCTGATCTATATTCATCTTTATATAGATCAGTGAATCTGCCATTATGATGTCATCTAGTGACTTTTAGCTACCAGTTTTAGCTACTTTCAATTGAAAGCAGTTGGCAACATTGCTGAGATTTGATGTTGTGACAATTTTGTGTCGTGATTACGCAATGATGTCATCACGCAATGACATCATAACGTCATTTAGCAACTTTTAGCAACAAATCGACCTTCATTTAGCAACTTTCTCTGAAAATTTGTTGGCAACACTGCTTCAGTCATCTTTACACAGCACTGTCAGCACTTCTACTGGATTAGCTCGTTTTATGACATTAACTGAAATAAGAGAAAAAAGTATGTTTACAAATGAAATATCCATATTTACAATCCAAAGATAAGATCCAACACAAATCTAGGAACATATTGAGGTGAGGTAACCGGTTTACTGCTAACTAGTC